>BJCM01064264.1:0-16937 GCA_018326385.1 Flaveria bidentis | reverse complement strand
GGGAGGTGGTGATGGGGCTTCGGTGGTGGTGATGGGGCTGCGGTGGTGGTGGTGGGGCTGCATTGGTGGTGATGGGGCTACGGTGGTGGTGATGATGTTACGGTGGTGGTGATGGGGTTGTGGTGGTGGTGATGAGGTCTGTGAAAGTGGTGATGGTTAATTGTCATGGTGGTGATGAATGGTAATTTAGTTTTTATAACAATAATTTTAACAGGAAAACTAACGATGTTAGTTATCTGTACTCAAATAAAAATAAAAATAAAACAACATCTACTCAAATGAAGATAACATGAAACGTTGGGAGTCAGATGACAATTTTGAAACCATAAGAATGCAAATAGTTAAAATGAACAAACGTCAGGGATGCAAATAATAATTTACTCGCTAATTACCTATTAGTTATGACACACTAAGAAGTCACTTCATGATGATCAACCATCAACATCTAATCCTTTTGTCATTATTTTGTTACCATTTAATACTTGAATTGTACACCCTGAAAACATAAAAGAGATCATTTTCATTTGATACTATTTAATAGTCTACTCAAGATATGTTTGTTGAAACAATGACTTGCAAACTTATCTAATCATAAGCTACATCAATTCAAATCTATCTTGTAGCATGTCATGATTCATATTGTGATATTCTATAAAAAGTTATTGACTTTTACATTTAACTACCAAGTCAAGTGACAATACTAAATTCTAAAAAATGTACTTTTCATCATAGTTCTCTAACTTATAACTATGGTTTGTTAAAAACCTAAAACTATAATGTGCGGATAGTGTCATACAAAAGGTTCACACTCGGCTTAAAGATTTTGGGTGGTCGAGGGCAGGGTTGTGTTCTTGTTCGTCACGACTTGCCACGAGCCTTTATCCCCAACCTTTCTCTTGCTTCCCCTTTCCACATCTTTGTTTCTTCTCCTCTCTGACATCACCATCTCGCATCATCATCTCTCGCCTTCCACCTCAGCATATCTCACATTTGTGGTTGTGGCATTTCACTGTTAAGTCATTAACCCTCCCGACCCCGTTCACTCTCCACCCTAAGAGCATCCACGACAAACGGTTTTTGTCCATCCATGGCCAATACGCGACAAAGGAGAGAGAAAAAAGGATAGGGTAAGTATGTGTGGAAGAACGCGTTCATAAGGGACTCTGAGAAAGGGAGAGAAAATGTGAGCCCCATTGATGATGCTCTAAAAGAATGCATTTGAACTAAACACCGATTAAAACTTAAGACACATACCACATTTGCCTATATTATAGAAGCACAAAAGTAGTCCATAAAGATATAAAATCTTGAATTTAAACAGATACAACAAAGTGATCTAAATAGTAAATACACTTGCTATGTTAATCACCAGCAGCAAGAACTAGTAGGAAGTTTAATTGAGAAAGAAGATGGAAGGTGCCCTGTTCTTCTTATGTAATCTGCCTTTTCAGATGTTATTACTGCTTGTTCGTTCAAATTCACCTCAGCTTTTGCTCGCTTTTCTTCAGCAATCCTTCGTGTTGATGCAAGTTTGTTTGTATACTTTTCTTGTGCACGACACTTCATTCTCTCCGCCTTCGCCTAATCAAGATTTAACAAAATGGACTAGTTATGTTTTTTAGCAACGAACACACACTCGATACTCTACTGGAGAAACTTAAATTCATACTATTCGAGTAAGCAAAAAGATCAAAATGACTAAATGTACCTCCATCCTTTTCATTTCCATTTCGGCTTTCATCTTTTCATGATTCTCCCAAGCTTGTATTTTTGCTTCTTCGCGCTTGTACCTACCAACCAAAAACAAAAAATCAATAATCTCACACCATCAAGGACCCTGTACAGTCGATAATCGTTTCTCTTTCTGCAAGTTTAGGGGTGTTTGGATATGTGTTTTTTCAAACTGATCATCATGGTTTGAAGAACAATATTCACATGCTTAACTCCATAAGAACTGTTACCACATGTATTGCATATTTGCTCAAATATTGTTACTTTGACCTTGTATAAACAAAAAGTCAAATTAAATCAGCTTTTGTCAAACACTTGCGATAATCAGTTTACACAAGCATCTAAACACCCCTTAACTACACATTAAAACGTAAAGACACAAACTTTAATCAGTCATTTGCTTTCTATACATGTTCAATCACATGTTTAGGCTCTTTTTACAGTACATATGTTACTTTCAAAATATTCGTTATAAAAATATACGAATATAACAAAATGTTCGGAAAAAAGTTATCACCTTGCCATGTATTTTGCCCGTTCAGCTTCATCCCAAGCCATTGCTCGTGTTTCAAGAGGACTTAACTTAGAATCTTGATTAACTATCTTACTTTCAAGCACATTTTCACCATTAGGTTCAACCCTCTCTCGACCAAACCTCGTGGTCCCACCAACATCAACCACGTATCCACGGTTCACACATGGCCTAACAGGAGTCGAGCAACCCGAAGCCACAGGGCTGCGTGCAGCCGGGGTCGTGGCTGGAACCGGTGTACCAGTTCTTGAAGGCTCCAGGCTAGCCATAGGGGTCATTTCAGTTCCCATATCCCTAACACAAATTGATCTAACAACTGACCCTGCATTCTCACTAGATCTCCACATAATATCATCACAGTTGACTCTTTTAGTTTCGATTCCTGTATACTGCACCATTATCCCACCACCTCCCTCTTCATCTTCACACTCTGGATACTCGTTTTTATGAACCGTGGCTATTAATCTTCTATCATCAGCATTCGAGTTACGCGGCTCGCTGTTTGAGTGACCCTTTTCACCACCTCTAGACAACTTGACTAACCATTTCTGGGCATCATCCCATTTTGATGGTGTCGGTTTGCCTAGAGCAGTGCGGTGACCACGGTTCACACCACCACCACCACCACAAGAAGTCTCATGAGTTGACACATGATTCACACAACCCTTATCTTCTATTGACCTCATCTTTGGTCAAATCACTGCCCTTAAATCAAATATTATAACAGCAATCTCAAATGAACTCTAGCTTAATCTGCAACTTATTTCTAATATACTAAACTAACCATATATCAACAATGTACCCATGTTCAATGTTGAATCACACAGATCTAAGTATACCCTTTATCAATTTGTGCTAATTATTTACAGCAGAAACTTATGAAACTAAAGTTAAACATGAAGAACAACAAGAACTGTTAAATAATGCAGGTATAACACATGCAGAAGTCAAATTACTTCAAGATTCTACCGAATCAGTGAGGCAAATCGATAAACAACTTATGGGTTTCATCATTCACACGATCAAAACTTACAACAACAGCTGATTCACCAAAAATCCACCATTCCATTCATATTATCATCTTTCTGAAGAACACTTCACACTTGCAGGCAAGGTATTCGATGAAATGACACACTGAATCCAAACCAAAATACCCAAATGCATAAGTACGATGAAAGTGCATATCAATATCACAAGCAAAAGAGATGATTAACAGAGGATTTAATGCGGTACTGATTGATTATTGAACTTTGTTGGACTGTTGAAGTATGAAAGTAAGAAATCTTCAGAGAATAAAACCTTGAAAGTCGCCATTGATTTTGAGAGTTGCAGGTTGTGATATATAATAATGAAGATATGGAGATCTGATCCATCAAACAGTGACGTAAAACAAGAAAATATTAATTGAATTTGTGTGTGATGGTTAAAATATATGAATCTCTAGTGGAAACAACGATAAAAATCAAATCTTGTGACATAGAAAGATGCAAACTTTAATTAGTACTACTACTACCTCCATTGAATCTTGGGAAGTGTTTCATGACGCATTATTATATACTGTGGGACTAGCTTTTTTTCTTTGAGTAAGATGATAGTTGAGTGAAGTAATATATTATAAATATCGATTCTTGTTAAGTTGGGTAGTATAAATTAAATATGAAAGTGACGGGTTTAATTAATCGTGTTAGGGAAAATATAACTGTAACCTTGAATTCAAATATTTGTCACATGGCTAGAATAAACTTTTTAGTAAATATCTTGTGTTAATAATTTTTTTTTGTTGGTTTATGTGATAACTTATTCTATAGGTATATGTTTAATGCAATCTGCGAATCACATGATTAATAGAGTATTGATGGGTCCCGTGAGTTTTCTAGTGATGGATTTTTGTAGTTAAAAAATAGGATCTTTCATCTCTAGTGGTGAGTCATAAATGTCTCGTATACATGTTTTAACGGGTTGATGTGTATAAATGGATAAATCAAGTTGTAAACGTGTTAGATGAGTTGTTGTTGTGAAGTTATAAACTATTTATACGTATTTTTATTCTAGTCTTAAACGGAGTAGGAATTGATATATTTATTTACAACCCAACCTAACAACATCCGTTTTTATTCGTTTTGTTAAATGGATTATATAAACAAACTTGTTTACACCCAACCCAAATCCTGATTTTATTTAAGTTCTTGATGTTACCTAACATATAAAAAATTTACAAACACTTAAATGTTGGTTTAAATCTTACTATGTTAAAAAACCCTCCAAATATCATACAAAGATAAAAGTCCTTTAACAAATATAATCATTTTGTATAAATCAAAATATGTTGTACAAAATAATTTTAATGTAGTAGTCAGATCATATCATGTTAAATCAACACGTAATACAATTGTGAGCATGTACTCTTGTGGCCAATACTTGAAACATATCAGTTTTGCATCTAAGCCGTTTTATGTGTAAATCCTAACAGCTAGGTTGTTAATATTTTTCTTATTATTTCCTCTGACACGTATGTGTTGCATGACGGTTTGCACAATGATAGGAAGCAACCTCTCTACAGTGGCATCGAAATTCAGATCGACATTAGCACCATTGGAAGATATAGAAATATTTTAGCCTAATACTATGACTATAACACTGCAAGTTGAACATTCGAAATCTCGATAAATACCAATATATCACCCTCTTTCCATAGCAGTATAGCACCACAACTAAAATGCATGTTATTAAATGTAGTATATGTACGCCTAATATAATGACAAATATATTTAGCGTAAAGGACGCAAACACGTAACTAATAGAAAAAGCGAAGGCTAATTTAGCTCGAACCTTAAACTTAAACCTTACGATAACAACATCCAACATAGCTGGTGGTGATAGTCCGAACCCGAGGAGAAAAAGAACTTTTTTCCACAGAGATGCACTTTTAAACTACACTTTGGTGTTATTTGTTTTTATGCAGTAAAATGTCTATAGTCCGCCGAACACATTTGCAGGAGAAGAGGTGAACCAAACTTTTACAATCCACAACAAGAAGAGGGACTGTTTTTTAACGTCTACAAATTGCTAAAACCAACGGGTGGTGGTATATTGCAGTGCACGGTGGTGGAGGCGGGCAGTGGTGGCGGTGGCGGTGGCGGGCGGTGGTGGCGGCAGACGATGGTGATGGCGGACAACAGTGGTGGTGAGTGATGGTGTTTAATCATCTGCAGACTTTAAAATACTTTAAAAGTTGTTGTGTCAAGGCTGCACCATGCAGACCTCGCGAAAACCTTTTTTAATAAATACTTTTCCAAAAACAAACACTCTGCAGACCTCAATGCTTACGCGTGATCTGCGCGGCATAATAAAATAATCAGAAAAAACTTTTCTGAAAAAACAATACCCCGTAACCACTATACACTATATAAAATGCAAAACACATGTGTTGTTCTAAAGGAACCATAATCTAATGCTACATGACAATTAAGATTAAGCATAAATCATAGGGTGTGTGTTAAAGCCATACCTATTAAATGTGTACTATATATAAAAGTTTTAAAGTTTAAAGCAATACAATTATTTTTTTTAACGGCAAATGTACGACCCTGCTTCGGAGGATAGGTATTATCTTAATCGGGCCCACCTATCCGATTTTCAACCAAGACCGCACCCTCACCCCCCACAGAAAGAAACTCATTACTGAGAAAACCTCGTAACTCAATTATCTTATTAATAGAATATACAAAGTTTGGTTTTAAAATACAGTTGTCCGTGTAACGGTAACTATGTGGTTTTGTTGTGGAACATGAAGGACACGTGGACGGCTAGGATTAGATAAGGGTGTATTGGTGGCCATGTGATGAAGAATTATATAGTATGGTTTTCTGAGATATTTCACATGGGGTTGTGACAATAGGTGGACCCATGAGAGTGGTACAAGGGTCTCTTATTAGTTATTAGGAGTACGATTGAAATTACAAACTAATATTATCTTTTGCTACATAATCAACATTGCATATTGGGACGAGATTGGTCCCAGACTCCCGGTATTGAACTGTACCGAACTGATACCGAATAGAAAGTATTGATTTTGAAATTTGTCAAGATTGAGTGCTGGCACTGAAAAAGTTGATACGATTACCTTACCATTACATTTTCTTTCTTCCATTACTTTGATTATTTTATATATTTTATGTAAACATACACACACGGTTTTGAAAGAAAAAAAAAGTCACTGTATGTGTGTATGACAATTTTTTTTTGAGGATATAACTGATTAGATAAACCTTAAAATAGATATAATTAGCATGGAAAATTACAAACCTTAGTTTCGTACACAATTAACGGCAACACAAATAACTTATGTAACTATAAAATTTGTAAGATAGGGTTAATGTATTTTTCATGTAAGATTAAAAAACAATAATGGAAAATATTAAACTGACTGGATGATTTTATGTAAGCTTTAATTCGATTTGAACTTAATTAACGATCCATTATGATACACGTTGAACTTGATTTGAGAATTCCTAACTAAAAATGTTATTTTGCATAAAGTTTGGTTCATTACTGTTTAACAAAACTCAGTACTAGAGCTCGATATAGTTTTATTGAATAAACTTGAGTCTGATCCGAACATTAATAATTCGATAATAATTAAGCTAGTTTACATTTATAGTCACATATAATCATATGCATTAGCACTCACCATGTCATATTTGTTAAAAAGTCATAATAAAAATTCAATATGAGTTTATATAAACTATTTTAAGCTCATTTTTTAAACATGAACTTAACTTAATAAAATTGATTCTAACTTAGCTTGTGTCATTTTCAAACTCGAAAAACTTCATGCATATTCACCGGTCATAGTACATAAAAGCTAATATTGTATTGTAACCATAACTATTATAAAAGTTATGGAGTGACATTAAATTTTGTCTACACTTAATATAGGAGTGTTTTCGCTACAAGGACCTTTGTAGGGTAGCATGGCCTACAACTTTTTGGAAGGTATCATCATGCATTTATTTCCATGAAAGGGTGAATGGACCACTATGACGTTACTAAAATTAATGTGAATCATCAAGTGTTATTGATGATCTTGATATAGGTTGTTTCTGTTGAAACTTGATGGTGTATATATATATATGTATATATATACCAGTAAATATGTAAATATGTAAATACGTAATAGTAAATTATATGATATTTAACGGGGCTTTTAAAAAATCGAAAATAAACACTTAAAAGTTTACATTTTTACCTCAAGTGAGAGATGAATATTTCATTACTTGATTGCATATTCTGATAGTATTAAATCATCTTCGATATGTGTTTTTTCTTACCATAAAAACAACCACGTAAACAGTTACTATTGGAGTTTTGATAGGGTTGTTTTTGAGGCACCGGTTCTTCTCATAAACTCCCAAAAATAAGTTGGTGTGGCCCATGTACTATATACATATTAGAGAGAGAAAAAGATAGTTAAAAATAAAAGATGATGGTGATATGATAATGGTTCTAAGTTTTTTCATTACAAAGATTTTTGAAAATTTTAAAGATTTATTGTAGTTATAACATGTAAGCTGAGTGTCTTGCACATGTTATATATAAGTTTTATAAGTAAAGATTTTTTCATTACAAAGATGTTTTTTTAATTGTTTTTAATACTTTTTATTTGCGATACTTTTATATATAAGTTTGTTTGGTCATTTTAGGATGCAATTTTGTTTTGCACATGTTACTATTAAAAATATGTTAAAAGTGTAGGATATTATAAGACATTAAGGTTTACTTTGTGTATGTTACTATTAACAATGTTTTAGAAAAGATAAGGTGTTCTAAGACAAGGGAACACACATACATTTTACACATAAAAGTTTGATTATCCTTTAGCATGAAATATTTATGTTGCTGATAAACAATTAAACAAATATGTGATTATCGTTTGATGTATTAATCAATACCATAAAGTATCCAGATGATTCACGTAGAGAAGTAATTAACCCACAAATATCTTCTTCATTTGTTATCAAAATAAAGGGAAATAAAAAAAATACATTTTCAACTTGCACTATTGCATGAACCAATTTATCAAACTAAATGGAAACAAACAATTACAAAAACATAGGACAAGAATGTCCGGGTCTGAAGGTTTGAAATACTTTGAATTTCTGATTGAATCCTATCTAGACTCGTTTCACCCCTTTCACACTCGACCGATGTTTTCAGCGGCTCACCAAGACTAATGTTTAAAGTCATGACCTCCATGGTCGACTAATGCGATCATGAACAACATAAGAAATGGGTCAACATCAACACCCCAAAATTTGTATACGAGTCGTATAGCTCCATACGCGTCGTATAGGGGGTCGTATAGCCCTATACGGGGCATATAACCCATCTGACAGCCCACTGAATTTTTCCTCGTAGTCAGTGTCGAAATTGTTATACGCGTCGTATAGCCCTCCTATATGTGTCGTATAGGGTATATGAGACGTATAGCAACAACCCCTTTAAATTTTCCTTGTTTTCAGTATATTCAATCCTATACGTCGCTTGTGGACCCATACGCGACGTATAGAGATGTGTCGATTTATCTGGATGGTTATATTAGGATTTGTTCTAAAACACTGGCCAAACCAGGTTATGGAAGCAGCATACTTAATAGCAACAAGAAACATAAAATAAATCAATCATATAATTTTCAATCTTATCAAAGTTACAAAACATTCCAGACGCAATCAATCATTCACATCAAACACCAATCAACAATTGCTGCTAAATACGTATGTTCTGTTCTATATATGACACCTGCTAATTAACTTTACAATACTTACACCATCAAAATCCAAAACTTAATAATAAAAATAAAATAAAATAAAATTAAAGATCAAAATCATCCTTAAAACTCAAACATCTATATATAACTCAATCACATTATTCTGCAGTTGCATTTAGCTTCTAGAATTGGCGGTTTCGTGTTCTCTTTATTGTTAGAATAAACAATACGGGTCTTCTGTAAGTCGGTTTCCTCACCCGTGTTTATGTTGTTAGGAGCTTTCATGGTGTCTCCTTCCGCTGGCTTTTTTCTCATTTTTTGGGATTTTGATGACCGTTTGCTTGATTTTCTGCTTCTAAGATCTTTTCTAACTGAAGAACTTTTAGTGGCAGCTGGCACAAGTGGTGGGCAATCATCGTTTCTGGAAGGTTCAGGAGGGGTTTCTTTCTCCATGGCTATTGTAGCAGCCTCATAGGCTAAACTGTGAATTATCGAGCTGCAAAATAGTATCGTGTTGGTTGCTTCTTCTAGCGTCAAACTTCTTCCCTTCGTTACTCCTTGGCCTTCAACCAAAACAGTGGATTCTTCTGACAAATAACATGTTAGATGTCAGTATGCACCACACATGTAAAGTTGACTTGGCGCATAAGTCAATGCAAGTGTTTGGCTGTCATTAAGATATTTAAATACCCTATACGGTCTAATGGGTCAAGTAAAAAATTAGCTAAATGGTGTATCCCCCTCACCAACCGAGCAGTTGGTGAGGGTTTGAATTCTGCAGTGTGCAGGTTTGGTGGTGTTAGGGGTGGTTAATAGGAGTAGATTAGGTGTTGGTTAAAATAAATATATAGATTTAGCTAACAGGTAAATGGGTAGAACAAGTTGATTGGCTTAAAAGTCACTCGAAAACTCACCCAACGTGTATTTAAAATGATTATCACATTTTAAATCCTTTTCTTTAAAGTATATAATTATATTGTAACAACAGTTTAATAATCATATTTTTGAATCAAAACGTGTTCAGGTCAACCCAGCCCTAGCAGAATAATAACATGTTTCAAATTGAGCCCATTTTGACATCTTAAGAAACCTGCCTTCCCCACCCATCTTGCCATTCTCTATCTTCAATATACCAATATACCAAATGACAAAGGAGATTGTGAAAAAAGACTGGAATTTACAGCCATATATATACGTACCAATGATGCTGCTTGAATGATTTGAGGTGTTAAAATCCATGGCAGAAACTGCCACATCATTACTAACTTCAGCTGAAACATGATGGTCCAGAAGTTCTTCTATGCTGGTCTCAGAATGTTTAGAAAGACGGCACTGTGAAGCAGGAGAAGATGAACATGTGTGATCGACTTCTTCTGCTAAGACACTCAATTGAACTTCTGTCACATCAGTGCTATCAACACCAGAAGTATGACTTATACCTTCCTCAACAGTACAAGTCATTAAAGCATTAGTATCTTCTCCCATATCAGCAGTACAAGTCACTAAAGCATTAGTTACTTCTCCCAAATCTTCATCTTTCTGACATGAAGCAGGCTCATCAACATTTAAAATTTCAGGTAACATAACATCCACTGCATCAACATTTTCAGTGCATGTGTCGTATTCACTCGGACTTTCCTGAGGACCTGCAGATGCAGACTCAGTAACATCTCTCTCCACACGGACAACAGATACCTCAAATGAATCAAGTGTGCTTGTTCCAACACTAGAAGGATGGAAAGCATGACTAGAAGTACCAGAAAAAGATGACATACTACGTCGATGTTTTACGCTCATTGGGTCATATTTGTAATTTTCAGTGTCTGATTTCCTGCTACTTAGTTGACTTTGTAAACGAGGCCCAAAGTCAACAGAAGATGAAGCAGACATATATGAAAGAGCATCATAAGAAATGCTACTGGCTGAAAAATTCCTGCTTCGTGCTACAGGCCCCTTCACACTACTAGACCTTTTGAGCATTACTGAAATACCTTCTCCTTCTATAGATACATCCTTTGACTTTGTAAAGTCAACACTGTGTTGAATTTGCTCTTCCCTTGAGTCACTGTAACTTAAACTTGGTTGACTTATTATGTCATGGTTAAGTTGGGTCAGTTCATGTTCTCCACCATCCTTGACTAAATCTTCATGTTGCTCAGATTGTGATTTGCCCGTACCAGTCAACTCTGGAGATTCATCTTTCAGTAACGTCAACTGAGGCTTCATTGAGTTGTTGACTAATTCATGATATTTGTCTGACATAGTTGACTCTGCTTCAGAACTAGCCACGGCAACTGCGCTTGTCACAGTATCACTGACGGTCAAAGATGAAGTAGACTTTTGACAATTCAGACAAAGTTTAATTTCATCTTCTGTTTGTGTTAGAACAGAGTACTCACAACCACATCTTGAACAAACTAACATATCACCCAGGCTGTTGAAATCATCCAAAACTACAGAAGTTGCTGTGTCATGCTGCACAAGATTTTCAATGCACTCTTCATTTGGTGAAATTTCATGGGTTTCACTCATATTTTCAATTAAAGTATCCGGTTTTTCATATACGAACATTATTTCATCAACATTAGAATCTGGGACCTTTGTAATACCGCTGGTGGCATCATCATCGTTTCCTTCATTTTCTTCAATATCATGGGGCCCACTAGTGCCTAGATCAGAACTTGCATTACTGCTAGTTGTTACTGAAGTATTCCAAGCAGGAGTTGATTTCCCAGCATAAAAATTTGAAGTAGGGCCACTCGAGAGTAGTGGTCTGAACATATTTTGGGGACTTTTCCTATGATCCTACAAAATAATTAATATAAGTTAAACAATGTCATCTCCTCATACATTGCCTTGAAGAACAAGAACAGTTCTTATAGTCAAAAAGTAGTACTCTGAAATTGCAAAAGAAAAAGAAACAAACTCTACACATTTTCCTGAATTTGGAAAACGGTAAATTAGGTGAAAAATAAAAACTCGCCTTTATTACTAACTTTAGCAAGCCAAGTTGCAACTTATTACCAATTTTAGCAACGGATGTGCTGTTGAAACAGTAGCAAGTCACAACTTCTTTTTTGTCATATTTTTTAACATAGTTGATGAAGATGAAATATCTTATGTATACGTATAAGATGTAAAATTTAAAAACTATCTGCTGTGTAGCATCTGATATGTGGCTGGCATGGCATCAACCAGTGCCACAACAATAACTAGCAGGTAAAATCAGTTGGAATAAGTCTGATTGTAGAGTTGGTAATAATTTGAAAAAGTTGGTTTCTATTTTTAGACTAACTAAATGTTGTTTACAAAAGCCCGCAAAGAAAGTATAACATTCAATTCTATTCTGTAGTCTGTATAGTTTGCCCCAGAAAGAACTCAAAAGATAGTTATAGTTAATTACCATTTGTCGAAGTGCCATGTCAAAGGATCGTTTTGGAGTAGAGCTGGAAGAAACCGTTCTGCTTGACTTTTGGGGAGAAGGAACTTTATTATAAATATTATTTCTAAACCCGCTCACTCTTCTTGAATTCAACTGTTCTGACCCATCAACAGTAATGGACGGTAGAGATTCAACATCATCATCAGAAGATTTGATTGAACCTTTACTATGAGGCGAGCTGATGTTTCTAGAAGCACTAGGTGACTTCGATTTTCTTCCGTTTCTAGAAGCAGGTGAGGATCCACGTGTGAAAGATGCAGGCCGGTCAGCTAAAGAAGTCCTCAGATTTGGTGGTGCTTCAGTGGAAAAACCAGGAATATTTGCCTGCCATGCCCTTATCTTTGGCGAAACTGAATTTCCCGAAATACCCTTCGTGGTACTAGTAGAACCAGTACTTAATCTTCTTGAAGTTGGTGTAGAAGCCCGTGGAGATGGTGAGGAAGGTTTGCTTGATGGGGAAGATGGCCTTTTTGATCCAATAGCTGGCCTACGGGTAGGTGGTGGGCTAGAACTAGGTGCTGGCGTGGTCCGGTTTCTAGGTTGAAATGCGGATTCATGAGAACGTGGAGATGGGCTAAAGCGATTTGGGCTTGGACTACCTCTACTGCTTCTGTGACTCTTCTCCATCTATAATCAAGTATAAATTAGATGCATGAAAAACTAAAGAGGTACAACATCATATGAACACATTCATGTATGATTTTTGTAGGACTGAATGGAATGACAACAGAACAGAAAGGACATGGTAATCGAACATGTTAATGGAACGAGGCATTCCATTCCATCATCATGTTTGGTTGGCCAGTAGGAACCGAATAATCATTCACATATACTGTTTGGCGTGCTTTCATATATTTATAAACCAATGTCAAAAAGCCATTTATTGTGAATCACTACTATTTATATTGTGAGATACCTTTAGTTACATGTTTTATTAATATAACATATATAAATATATTTATAACTTTCATTTTAGTGAATGCATAGTTCAATAAGAAAATATCATAATATTAATTCGCAAATATAAAGAATTAAACCAAGTGATCAAGAAACTATCAAATAAATTAAAAGAATTAGTTATTATGGAATATAAAAAAAGTATTAATTAAAGTACAAAAAAGTTGGCTATATTGTTTTTTATTATTCCATTCCATGAAGGAACCAGAAGAAGGAAAACAGCTTCTGCTCATGGAATGAAGATCGGAAAATTGGAAGGAACATATATAACAAACAACTTTTTTCTCATTATGAAGTTATGAAGCATTCTGTTCATTCTCTTATTCCTTCATACCAAACACTGCTTATTAGTTACAAGTATGACCAGCATTAATGACTTACTGTTGATGATCTGGAGATTGAAATGGGTTGAGCTCGAGGTCTACCCCTCTGTGCTGGAATAGCTTGAGGCGTCTCATCATCCAACGAGGGAAACAGAGGGGTATCAGGAGGAGTTATTAACCTTCATTCCCAAAAACAAAATTAGCATAAATACTAATGAGTAATTAAACTTGACAAATAAAAGACAAAGAGAATTAAGATAACAGGCAACCGACTACAAACCATTCGTAATCATTCTTTTCATCTACTGCATTGAGGAGATCACTACTTTCTCCTCGAGCAGCAGTGTTTACTCCAATCTTGTGATCTGAAAAATGTCGTAACTTGGTCACTGCAAAAACACAATCAGACAGCAAAACAATCATGTGTCAGCCGTAACAAGTAACAAAATCTATTTTTTCCCTTTAAAAAACATGCACACGGTTTATGTAGGGTGGCATTTTCCAACAGGACATGAAAATAATTAGGCTTTGGTTATCATATTAAACCCCCTTAATAAACAGATCATGTTTGGGTTGACCTGTTTGCCCCATTTCATTGGTCAACTCAACCGCCAACCATCTTACAAACCCGATTAACATGCTTACAACATAAATTTATCAACCCGCCGTCCTGAAACGTGTGACGTCCCTAGGTTTATGTCCACATATACTAGCTGTTTGATATTTAAACAAGTAAACAAAGACACAATTCACACAAATTCAACTAACTTTCTAATAAAAGCAGATTATCTTGTACATCACATGACAAAAAGCATAAGAAATTACCAAAAATGTCTTCAAAATCATCATCAGATTGCAGCAAGAAGTTAACCCTCTCTTTGCTCTGCACCTCATTGAACAAAGCAAGATCATCATCTCTCTCCTTGATAACTATCCCACTCTCAAGACTACACCCTCTCTTATGATTACCACCTCTTGACTCCCTCCCCGGAGAACATCTCATCGCCGGTGAAACAGGCATTTCTCCTCCTCAATTCATCCAACAAACACCACCCCCAAATTCAACCCCATTCTCTAAAGCGCCGTACACGACCACAACAACACCTGAAGGCTAAAACAACCTAATAGGGCTAATTCACCCACAGATTCACTTCATCTGAATTCCAACTTCAAATGCGACGTTACAAACTCTCGTAACTCATATCAATCAACCAAATTCCCATAAATTATGATTAAAACCGCTCGTTTTCGAACAAATTAGATCCGGAACAGGATAAAACTTATCTCCAATTTCAACCTCACGCTACTAGTAAAACGAATCTGTTGACTTACCTGTACGGAAGTCAAAACCGCTTCAACTGCTTCCAACGCGGTATATCAAAGCTGTTAACTGTAATAACGAATGTAGAGGCAAATTGGGGTGCAATAGGGGCTATTGAGGGTGGTGGTGGGTCGGATCTGGTGGGGATTAGGGTGGATCACGGTGGGATGTTGGTGGTGTAAGAGGTGAAATTGAAGGTCTGAAAACCCTAATGATGATGATAATAATAATAATAATGAGGTGCAGGTGGAGTGTTGATGAAGGAATGAAAGAGAAAATGGTGGAAGAAGGTAGCAGAAGAGCAGCTGTTGCTTTGCTTCTTTCTTTCTGTGTCCCATTACACCCATCTTTGCTGTTAATATTCTTTTTAATCTTTTGCTACATAAAAGTATTCCTTAACTTGTTTTTCAATACCAAAATCACTTGTATAGTTATAACATAATATCTGGTGCGTATACTATTTATACTGATTTTAACATAAATCACTTGAACTCATCACTATAAAAAAATTCATTTTAGTCAGGTTTGAACATGACTCAAACTTAAATCATTACTCTCATATTATTGGATCAGAAGGCAATTACGTTTGGTATGTGTATATAGTTATGTTTTTTACAAATATGATGGTTTGAGTTTTATAATAGACAATAATATAAATGTAGATACACGATAAGACGAAGGTGTGTATTTGATGTTCTAAAAAATGTGACTTTTAATAAAATAGCATGTCATATGTAAACAAATATAATAAGCAAACATATAAATGGAACTGATAGAGATCTCATTTGTTACGTGGTTCAAGAAGCGTAGATGATAATTATTAACTCCCCTATAAAAGATAAAAGTGTTACATTTAAATCAGGCTTCAACTTAGAAAATTCTCAATAAGAAAATCTATACATATTAATAAAATAATATTTTTTTTGTCATTTGTTATTTTTTAAACCATATTTATGACACTTGTTTTTTCTTTTAAACATCCGCACTTTATATTCTATCCAAAAAAATTATTAAAGTAATTTAAACACTCAAACAATTTCTCTCTCTGTATAAAAATGAATTTGGTCAATTGATATATTTTTTTCTTTCATCTACATTTTTTAAAATCAAACTAAGTTTTTAAAAATAAATTTTATAAAAAAATTAAAATTCATATATTTTCTAAAATATTTAACCTTTTGAAACAAAATATTTTAAATCATTTATTTTTTTTAAATAATTATAAAAAATAAGGAATTTTCTAAAAGTAATTTTATTAAAACAACCATAATAATTAGAAACTTGAGTTTTTAATAAAAAATATTTTTATAAACAATAAATTATAAGAAAATCTTAAAACAAATATTTAAAAATAAAATTATTTAGATAAGAGAGTTAAAAATAATATAATTGTTTTTATATCTTGAACAAATATGTATATATAATTTTATAGATATCTTAAATTAAAATATCGTACTATAACTTTTCGTATTTATTACTAACTATAATCCGTTTAATAAATGAGTTTCTAAGTTATCTATTTATCTATATATCTATATATCTATATATCTATAATTTATCTATTGTTTTTACTTGAAATAGCTATTTTTATACAAATATAATCATAACCCATCTTCAAACATTGTTTTATAATTCATAAATATTTTTTTACTAATTATTTATTATTTTATTTATTCAACCCGTGTAATACACGGGATACCAACCTGGTACATATATAAACAAATGAGAGAATCGTATATCCCTTTACACGTTACTTTTTCGCGATATATAAAACTGTTTTTTAATCATCCATTTTCATCCTGTTAATGTATAATTTTTCATTCAATAAGTACAAGTGAACTGAATATTACTTTACATATATATAT
>BJCM01064263.1:0-11580 GCA_018326385.1 Flaveria bidentis | reverse complement strand
ATGATGATGATGATGATGATGATGATGATGATGATGATGATGATGATGATGATGATGATGATGATGATGATGATGATGATGATGATGATGATGATGATGATGATGATGATGATGATGATGATGATGATGATGATGATGATTGATCTCCTCACAATCTCCCTCGTCTCCCTTTATGTTCTCCTGGTTGACACTCCGACAATCTCCTCACAATCTCCAACTAACCTCTCTTTCGAACACCAAACACAAAACCAAACCCACTCGGTTCGGCTCCACCCGACGCTACTTCCTCCGACCATCGGAAACAACCCGAGACCTCACTGTTTCTGCAAATGTTTTTCCGGCGAATATCAACAACTTCATCGGCTATTCATGGCTTGTAGATCTGTTTCAACGAGTGAGAGGTAACCTAAAAAACTAAATCTAAGCTTATTGACACATTTGTGCTTGAGTTAATGCTTATGAAAGAACTATCGTTCTATGCAACTGTTTGCTATTTTGTTTGTAAGATAATGTTCATAGTAATTGATTAGTTAATTAACCATGAACACCTTAAAAGAATGAAGTTTTACTGAATATAACATCCCAAAACATCCTCTGTTAAGGATATTATTCGAATGCTTAAGCCATATATTAATATTGTTTCTTTTTACCAAATACCCAACTATTATTTGGGCTACATCTAAAATTTACCCAAATTAATGAGTAAACATGCACAGTTTGTATTACTTTGTATTTTCTAGGTGTAACCCAAATATATTTTAATTTTTAGTAACAATCTAGATGATTATTACTTCATGAAAATTTTGCAGTAACATATATATTATTTATGTAATTATGGTCTAGTAATAATTGGTTGATATGATAGTATTTAAAATTTAAATTAAGGTAACTAGGAAACCTTATTGTTCATTTTATGAAAAATAAAAGAACATAATAGATTTAAATATACACGTAAGTTCTTTTAATATCATTGGTAAAACTTAGCATGAAAATGCTATAAATAATTATAAGGGAAGTAATGCTTAACATATTTTAAATGGGTGTATCTATGTATCAGATAACTAACATTCAAACAATAAAATATTTAAAAAAGAAACTTACAGGATATATTTATTATAAAAAGCATACAACCTCAAGATATTAAGACATAAAACTCACCTATTATAAATTATTATATGTTATCACAACCCCTTTAGGAATCAAGTCTAGCATCGCTGTGATTCACTAGTCAAGGTACGGATTTTTACCCACACCCTTTATTGTTATGGTATTTGATTTGATTAAGGAAAACACTTTGACTTTTACCATACGTTGAAATTCCTAAACATCTTTAACATTCTTATCTGTTTCAATTAGTCATGCGTTTATTAATATCATGATTTATTATTATTTCATCATGTTACCTAGAATTTTGTATTATTTTACATGTAATTGAAAATTATTGAATTGAACTCTTTATCGCATGTTCTTATGTTATGATATGATTATGTATTTGTTCAGCGTCCGGAAAGAGCACATTTGGTATATATTCTTGCAGCACTATTGTAGTTTGTTGTATTCTGTTACCCGAGCATGTCCCTACTTGTGGGGGTGACCACAAGCGTGTCATTGCGGCATCGATAACATGGCACCAACCGTGACGGTGAGCATAGATCACGGCGTCTCCTTCGATACTTGCGAGGTACATTGGCCATATTATGTTGAGGAGGCGTATGGACTGGTCCTAGGAAATATGCATATGATTATGGTGGATGGTTGTTGTGTATGCCCTCGCTCTATTTCACGTTCGGTACATAGAGTCTGCAGCTCTATGTGCATGTCTGTTTTGATATATAAGTTATTTGGCTCAATGGATACATCCATATGATACGATTTACTTTATTGACTTGTCTTACTTTGCATCGTATCATTTTATGTTACTTTATCTCTCGATGTTATTGCAGTTATTATTAGTATTACTTGTGCCTTTATCCGTAATAGACATTCAGCTCATTCCGTAAATGTTTGTTTCAACAGGTTCACAGGTTACTCCGGGCGGGGTCTGAAGAGAGATAAATTGAGCTCTATGATTTTTGAACAACGAAGTATAGCCATTTTTATAGCACATGTTAGTAATCTAGATTTAGCTAATTAAATAATATGTAACGAATACTTTACCCTAGGGCTTTCAAATGATGTTTTGATGTTGTATTCCAAACGTTTCAATCATAGAATTATGTCTTATGTTATGATTACTAAGATAGTGACATGTCAGCCCTAATCGGGTTGGAGTGTTACAATGGAAGACTAGAAAACGAAAGATCTTCAACAACAATCTTGTTACGTGTTAAATAGTTAGAGGGCCAATTATGTCATCTTTTAAGCTGGTGTGTTGATGTTGTAAATTGAAATAACTATAAGGATGGTCGTTATAATCATTGTAATGATCAGTTACATTGTATGAAATGAAAACAGAAGTTTCTTTCTCTCTTTCTCTCTAGAATTTTCTCTTTATTATTTATTGTATTATTGCATCAAATCTTAAAGGAACGACAGACGTTATTGAGGACATAAAGTCTTTATCCTACCTTTGGATTAACAATAAAGAGAAGGTAGCCAATCTTGATTGGACCATTTGATGTAATTTTTCCTTCTAATCAATATGTTTGAATTGTAATCTAGCATCTTGTTAGTGTTCCTTATTATTAATAGCATATGCTATATTTTCTATACTTAAAAATAAAAGCATATCTTACAACGTAAGATTTATTGTTGGCCACTAATAATTCCACTTCAAATTCCTATACATGTACTATTGATATGAATGAGAATATTTTGACTTGTAAAATAATTTATGATTTCCACTTTAGTGACCCATACTCCACCTCCACTTTGGGATGTTGTTCATCAATGGTCATCTTTTTCCTATAGTGTAACACCTTTGTTTTCTACATCAAATTTTTTTAATAAAAGAAGAACATCAAAATACTTTTCAAGTGAAGTGGTTTCGGAATTTAGTATAAATAATTTTACATTCATAGAAAATTTATAATGAGTGGAGAAAAAAGAACTTCAGAAAAACAAATAACAAAGGGTATGTATCTTAATGATATCTGGTATTTATACGATAATATCTCTCCTCATGAGATTGAAAGTTTGGGTCCTCGAGTAAACAATGGTGTAGATCTAAAAGTAAGAGTAGATAAGTTTGTGCTTTTGTCGTTCTAAAGAAGAAGAAAAACTACTAAAATTAACCATTTCAACTACAAAATTTAAACATGCTTGTAACTTGTATAGAATTGGACTACGGAATTTAAACATGCTTGTAGTTTGTACGGAATTGGTTTAGAGACGAAGAATTTCAAATTTTATTTGCTATCAAAAACATGATTTGTTAATAAAACATTATCCATCAACTACATGAATGAACAGTTTGACATTCGATAAGTTCAATTTACCTCTCACGTGATTTGTTAATATAACCTTTGTGACAATTTTCTTTTACGTTTTAGATGTAGGAATCATGTTAAAGAATTATTTGCAAAACTACCAAACCTGAAATTCTACAACCAAAATTCTTATAACCGTGAACAATATCTTCAGCAAGGTTTGAACATGAATGTGATGATCATAAATGCCTTTATTATTACATGACCCACAATCTAGTTGGCTTTACACCGGAAAACATTATCCACACATATAGTATTATTATTTTAATGGTTGCATACACTACTTTTTCACAAACAACTTGCATCTCCAACAATATATAACACTATGATTCAAGCACAGGAACCAGCAACAATGGCAGCTTCTTCAGTGATACTAATCGTCTTCTTCTGCATCCTCTTTCAGTTATTCATATCCATTTCTGAGACCATTCTTCCGCCATACTGACACCACCAACGCAAACGCCGTTCTTCATTTACTTCGACACCGCCTTAGGTAGGGATGAGGACGAGACATGACAGATTGGTCAAGCCAAACCTTGCAGACAGCCCACCACCGCCTGGCAAAACTTCCCATTCCGATCAGAGGAGCCGACAAATTGGCAACATATTAAATTGGGTAAAAGGGTCCAGTTTCCATGTTTTATTTTTTGTTTGTGTTTGAAACAAAATGTATTTCAGATGCAAAATGTAAAAGATGTTCATGATATAAAAATGAATACATTTGTCAAAAAAGATCAATTACCAGAAACACGTGTTAGGGCTGAATGAGCACTTATCAAGGATTGTCACCTGTTAAGAGGAAGAGTGAAATAAATTAACAGAGATTATGAGAAAATAACTCTTCGTGTTGTATAATACATTATATCATGAATGAGTTGATTCAGGTTACGTGTTATCTCTAACTATGTAGTCAAAGGTGAGCCAGTCAAGGCCTAGGGGCCAAACACAGCTTATGGTTCCTTGTTTCGACCCGTGTCCCCTTTATAGCCATATCCCTTGCAATTCCTTTACATGAAGCAATGTGGGATGAAAAAAAAAAATTCTTCAAATTTTGGACTTTGATTTAAAAAGAAATTATATTAGGAACAACATTAATTGATCAACTATCTATGCCCCTATTATATATATCTTTTATCTTTTTGAACTGCGGTTTTTTGGATCTTGGAAGTGCACCTCTTTTACACCTTGCCCGGGCTACAGGCGAGCACTTGTGCTTTCGACTACATAGATTTCTGACATGGATAAAAAAGCAAAAAGGAAACAAGCCGAATGTCCCCTGACTAAATACTGTACATCATAATTTCTTCTAAAAAGTAAGAATATTATTGTCATAGTATATAAATTATAATCATATTTAATGCACCACTTGTACGTAGCTTTAGATTTTTTGTGGCTACCACTTAAAACACATTAACACTGGGTATGTAATTGACCCACAAGGCACAAGGCACAAGGCATAATTGATGGATTTTCTATAAAACAAACAGTTGAACTATACCAAGACCTAATATAAAATCATTTCGCTTCTCCTTGTCTTGAGTCCACTCCAATCCCGGGAACCCTACCTGAGCTACTAAAATCTTGGAAATCGACTAGCCAAGTCCACAAAGAACATAATTGTATAAGAAAATATATCCTCACCAATAGGAAAACTTGAAATGTAACTCCTATAAATAAGTTGTAACCAC
This sequence comes from Flaveria bidentis, assembly GCA_018326385.1. NCBI lineage: Eukaryota > Viridiplantae > Streptophyta > Magnoliopsida > Asterales > Asteraceae > Flaveria > Flaveria bidentis. Next base: position 6,464 of record BJCM01064263.1, on the reverse strand, counting down.
TCTTGTGATCATATTCAATGCACAACTTACAAAAAAGTTCAAGAGTGTCTGGATAGCTTGTTTACTGGGTTAACATATTTTGAACTGTTACCTAACACATCAAAAGTACTAAAATACTCTCATCAAGGTTTTAAGAAATCATTATTTGAAACGTGATGTCATGAGTGTTATCCACATATCACAATATCTTATTGTCATAATGAATGGTAATTTAAACAAGAGAGGTAACAACTAAAGTACAAAAGTAATTGATACTAAATGTCTAAATCACACTAATTAACCTGAAATAATCTTCTGAACTACAAGAATGTCATCATCAAATGGTCAAACATTGCACTATTGCAGTTTGTAAGGTATGATGAAATTGTTATAAGAAAACTGAAATCCGCACCTATTTGCACTATTAAACAATTTGACCACAAGTTTGCCAGTGTGTCTAGCAGTCTGGCAGTCAGCCATAAAACTGTACCACGTAAAGGATATCTTTTGTCAGTTATGTTGCCATATAATGGTCAAACATTGCAGTTTGTAAGAGATGATGAAGTTGTTAAATAAAACCAGTATAAGAAAACTGAAATCCGCACCTATTTGCACTACTAAACACTTGGACCATGAGTTTGCCGTGTGTCCTGCAAGAATCCAAGAACTTGATAACAGCCATATAACGGTCAGGCGTCAGCCGTAAAACTGTACCATATAAAGAGGATATCTTTTGTCAGTTATGTTACCAAAGGTTTACTTGATTAATATTTCACTTAATTAAACAGAAAATCAACAAAGCATGAAAAAAAACACAAGATACTGCAAGGTCAATAGCCAGTAGTAACCACCTTTTTAGATTCTTTAGTCAAGGCCAATCAGGAAAGCGTTGTTTTGCCAAGCTGAGATTTCACACCTGAGACATGAGACAAAACGTCAAAAATACAAATCAACTGATAACAAATATCATGTATCGTATGCACATGTAAATAGTATTTTTGAGAACAACAAAGAGTTAAACTACCAATCATGAGTTGAAAACAAACAGTTGAACTATGCCAAGACCTAACATAAAGTAGTAAGCCCACACAAACATCATACTATAAGATAATACATCCTTATGAAGTAGGAAAAAAATAAAAAGAATAATAATAAATCCTTATCTGGTACAAAAGGTGATAAGGAACAAAAGGCTATCCTAAAATCTAAACAAGCAGAAGACTTTAAACATCAATAACCTAATCTGAAACAATAAATGATTAAAAAGAACAAAACTACTAGACAACTTACTTTGACTCGACTTCATAGACTTGGTTTTAAATTGCATGATGCACTCCGATGCGTTTTGGTCCCCAAATCCCGATGCGTGATGCGCACGCATCACGTATGTTATGCGTTAGATACTAAAACTACTAAAAACTACATATACAAAACAATTTTTGTATGATTGATACTTCAACATAAAAACTACTTATTAACACACTTATATAACATACTTTAACATAAAAACCCAAATTCAACATAAAAACTACTTATTAACACACTATGCACAAACTATTAAAACAAGAGTTTAACACATGTAAATATATAGCATAAACACAGATATGAATTAACACACCCTAATGTTGAGAGGTTACACCCATACTCATATTGAAAAGACTCGACCCAAGTCCAGAATTGAAGAAAAAACATAGCAATTCATAATGCACGCATCAAGGCGCATCTTGCGCATCAGGGGCGCATCGACGCATCACGGGCGCATCATGGAAACGCAACGCATCAGATGTTGCGATGTGCTCGCATCGGCACATCACGCATTATGCGCGCATTTTAAAACCAAGTTCATAGATTCTACATATAAGACTACAATATCACTCTTTTCCCGACCACATATCAAGACTCCTGTTAGTTTAATTCTTTGTATTGTATAGTTTTAATGTTTTGTTCTTGAATTGTAGAAGTAGCATAGTGTAGGGATCATTTGTGTAAATAGTTAGTTAGTACTTCTAACTACTATAAATCAGTGATGTAGTGTGTAATTGTGATGACCTTGATAATAATACTTGATGATCTTCATGTTCACAAAACAACATTTGGTATCAGAGCGACTATAGGCTCTCGATCCAACATCTTCCTCTTCGAATCTTGATCGAATTACCTCGATCGTCCACCGACGGTGATTAACAACGATTCCCCCCCCGCCTCTGTCCCTTGATTCTCTATGATGGCGGACCAAAGCAGACAGGTGGTCCTGAAAGACATAAGCGATCCAATTTCATTCAAGATCCCAATCCTTATGTCGACGAATTACACCTCCTGGGCGATAAAGATGGAAGCGTTCATGGATGTACAGGGGCTCTGGGATGCCATCGAACCACCCACCCCAGGCGCGGTGGATGCCAAGTTGAGCAAAAAGGCAAGAGCCTTTATCTTCCGGTCTTTGCCGGAGGATGTGCTAATGCAGGTGGCTGCATTCAAGTCTGCGAAGGAAATATGGGGCGCCTTGAAGAAGCGCTATGTAGGTGAGGACAGAGTTAAACAGGCTCGAATTCAAACTCTAGATCGCGAGTTTGAAATGCTGTCCATGGGGGAGTCTGAATCAATAGATGAATTTGCGGGCAAGATGGGAGAATTAGTGTCGCGCTATAGAGCCCTAGGGACAACTGTTCCAGCCACCAAACAAGTAAGGAAATTCTTGAAGGCAGCCCATGATAAATTCCTCCCTATTGTGGCGGCCATAGAGCAATTTGCCGACCTGGCAGCCATGACCTTTGAAGACTTGGTGGGGAGGCTGAAGGCATACGAAGAGAGGTTGAAACCAACCTCTCTAACGAAGAACCCCTCAGGGCAGTTACTCTTTACAAAGAGTGAATGGCAAGAAAAGGCCAAGAGTGAGTCAAAGTCTCAGAATCAACGATCCAGTGGGAAAACAAAGGCAAGGGAAGAGGAAGGGGAAGGTATACACAAGGCAGGGGAAGCAAATCAAGAATAGAGGGGGTGATAAAAGTCCAAACACCACCAAGAAGGACAAGAGAAACATGAGATGTTTCAATTATGACAAATTGGGCCATTTCTCAAGTGAGTGTCGGGCTCCAAGAAAAGGAGATCAGGAAGCACACTTGGCACAAACTCAAGAAGATCAAGAACCAGCCCTGTTGATGGTGCAACATGATATGGGCCTACTTGAGGAACAAGGTGTATTCCCACAGGATCTGCCAAATGAAGGTGACACTTGCACCTGGTATCTTGACAATGGGGCTAGCAACCACATGACTGGCATTAAAACCCACTTCACTGAACTTGATGAAGCCATTATTGGCAAGGTGAAGTTTGGGGATGGGTCAGTGGTTGCAATCAGAGGCAGGGGATCTATATGCTTCTAATGTAGCAATGGTGAGCATAGAGTAATGACCAATGTCTACTTCATACCTGCTCTGAGAAGTAATATACTTAGTCTGGGTCAACTGAATGAAGTGGGATGTAAAATCTTGATGAAAGAAGGCTACCTATGGGTCTATGAGAAGAGTGGAAGGACCCTGATGAAGGTAAAGAAATCTAAAAATAGACTGTACAAAATAAAGCTCACTATCACACCACCTATGTGCTTACTGACAGCCATGCATGACCAAGCCTGGACATGGCATGCAAGGCTAGGACATTTGAGTTTTGACTCCATAAACCGCATGTCCAGACAAAATATGGTGAGGGGAATGCCCAAGATAAACCACAAATCACAACTATGTGAGAGTTGTCTAGTTGGTAAACATAGAAGTCAAGCTTACCCCAATACAATACAAGCAATTTCAGGGCAAAAACAACCCTTGAGTTGGTACATGTTGATCTGTGTGGGCCAATAGACCCACCTACACCTACTGGGAACAGATACTTTATGCTCCTGGTGGATGACTATTCAAGATTCATATGGGTGTACTTGCTTAAGTCTAAAGAAAAGGCACCAGAAGCATTTGAAATGTTCCAAGCCCAAGTCCAAACAAAAACAGCTTGTAAGATCAAGGCCCAGATAAAGGGGGAGAGTTTACTTCCAAAAGCTTTGATCAGCTATGTAGCCTAGAGGGAATTAAGAAGTACCTGACAGCCCCCTACTCTCCACAATAGAATGAGGTAGTGGAGAGGAGAAATCAGACAGTGATGGGTATGACTAGGTCTATTCTAAAGGCAATGAATATGCCTTTGGAACTCTGGGCTGAGGCAGTAAGACACTATGTCTTCCTTCTAAATAGGAGTCCCACAAAGGCCTTAGAGGATATGACCCCTTATGAGAGTTTTTTTAAAAGAAAGCCAAAGATAAAGCATTTAAGGGTGTTTGGATGCAGGGCACATGTAAAGATCCCTAGTCACTTGGTAAAGAAGCTAGATGATAGGAGTGTTCCAATGGTGCATCTAGGAATAGAACCTGGTTCTAAAGCCTACAGGTTGTATAATCCAGTGACTGGGAGAATAGTGGTGAGCAGAGATGTGAAATTTCAGGAAGGTAAAGCATGGGAATGGGTATGTCTTCAAGTTTGCCTGGTCTGAGTGTTGTTGCATCAACTGTGCAAACATCTAACCAAGTGGGTAAGAACTTTGATACAAGTACTGGGAATGAAACTCCTCAGGACTTGAATCAGTTCATATCTGAATCTAGAGAAGGATTGGAGGATTCAAGGGGTGAAAGGGGAGATTATCCTATAGAAGGTGTACAGGTTCCTAGATCAACCTATGATGATACCCCACCTAAAGGTTTTACAAGCCTTAATGATGTGGTCAATAGGACAGTGGTCTTAGAACAAATTCCTTTTGAGCCTCCTATATTCAATGAATCAGAGTTGCTGCTGATAGAAGAACCAATCAACTATGAGCAGGCTAAGGTCAACCCTGAGTGGAGAAAAGCTATGCAAGAAGAGATAGATAGCATAGAAAAGAACAGAACCTGGAAGTTGGTTGAGTGTCCAAAAGGAGTGAAACCTATAGGAGTTAAATGGTTGTTTAAACTCAAAAGGAATGCAGAGGGTAGGGTTATCAGGCACAAAGCAAGGTTGGTTGTGAAAGGTTATGTTCAGAAGTATGGAGTTGACTATGAGGAGGTGTTTGCTCCTGTTGCTAGGTTAGAAACCATAAGGTTAATTCTAGCTTTGGCAGCTGCAAATAAGTGGAAGGTTCATCACCTGGATGTTAAAACAACATTCTTAGATGGGGATCTGAAAGAGGATATGTATGTGTCACAGCCAGAAGGTTTTGTGAAACCTGACAAGGAAAGATTTGTGTATAAGCTCATTAAGGCATTGTATGGCCTTAAGCAGGCTCCAAGAGCTTGGAATGAGAAGTTACATGATACCTTAATAGAGTTTGGTTTTAAAAGGTGTCCTCAGGAACATGCAGTGTACAAAAACAAGTCTGAAAATGGATGGATCTGTGTTATTGGGAGTGTATGTGGATGACTTACTAGTGACTGGTTCAAGTACAAAGATGGTTGAAGAATTTAAAGTAATGATGAAGTCTAAGTTTGAAATAACAGATCTTGGATTGTTGAACTACTACTTAGGCATAGAGGTGAAACAAGAAGAAGGTGGTATCTTCTTGAATCAAACTGGGTATGCAAAGAAAATTCTGGAAGAACAGAATGTGGGAGTGCAATTCAACCAAAGTCCCTATGGATCCAGGGTTGAAATTAGGGAAAGATGAGGACCAGGATGCTGTGGATGCTACAATGTATAGAAGAGTTATAGGTTGTTTGAGATATTTAACTCAAACTAGACCTGACTTGAGTTACTCTGTGGGTTTGGTTAGTAGATTAATGGAATCTCCTAGAGCTACTCATTGGCAGGCAGTTAAGCACATTCTAAGGTACTTAAAGGGTACTATAGATCATGGTATTTGGTATGAATGTGGGAACACTGATGATTTGGTGGGCTATAGTGATAGTTCACATGCACCTACTAAAGCTGATGGTAAAAGCACTACAGGTATGGTGTTCTACTATGGAGGAGGACCTGTTAGTTGGGTTAGTCAAAAGCAAGAAATTGTTGCTTTATCATCATGTGAGGCTGAATTTATAGTTGCTACTGCTTCTGCTCAGCAAGCTATGTGGTTAAGAAGTGTGTTGGAAGTATTGACTGAAGCTAAGGCAGGACCAGTTTTAATACATGTGGATAATAAATCAGCTATTCAATTAATGAAGAATCCAATGTTTCATGGGAGATCTAAGCATATAGATGTCAAATACCATTACATAAGGAGTTGTTGCAGGACCGTTGAAGGGGGTCAGTTACAACACACCAACACAAAGAGGAGATTAACTAAAACTTAATCAAACAGTAAACTGGATTAACCAAGGTAAGACACTAAGAACACAAGTAATGTAAGAGACAGAACACAAAGAACACAAGTATATGGTTTTCAAGAATGCAGTATATTGCTTTCTCTATGTTCTATTACAAGTGTTACAAAGCATAATGGAAAGATACAAGAACATGAGATACTTATAC
>BJCM01064262.1:0-28211 GCA_018326385.1 Flaveria bidentis | reverse complement strand
AAATAAAAATAATGTGATTTCACACAATAGTATTCAGATTTACTAAAAATCATTTAAAGTTCGTTTTTCCCTTTTAAAGTTAAGTGTTATAATCTTGTAAAATTCTTTAATAAATGCTATTTTTTTAAATTAAAAATTAAGACATATATAAATCATGACCTTATTATTTTTTTCCAATTTAACTTAAGTTGAGCAATTAGAAAACCTAGCTATTTCTAATTATTTTTTTCACTATTACCAGCTAACTTCAAGTTAAGTTGACAAAAAATAATAATCAATATTCATACATGTTACATTTACCTAGCGTAATTGTGATATACCTTAACGTTTATATAAAAATTATACAAGATTAGAAAACTTGATCAACTCGAGAGAAACAATTATTTTATTTTAATGTTACACTTTGGAAAAATGGTCATAGTAGGTGAAGTTTTCTCAATAAAGATATAATTTTGTCTCAAGTTTAGCTTAAGGCTTATTGGAACTTAAAACCAGTTTCAAAGAACAAGTTAAGCTCAGAAACGAAACGAACCGAACCGAATCAAACCATTCATTGATCGGAACCGAATCAATCAGTATCGAACCGAATCAAAATCTAGTTTTTAAAAAAGAGAATCACACCAACCGAGGTTTATCAGTTAGAAGAATGAGGTTTGCACACTCATACCTCCACTGTCGAGAGTCGTAGCTTAATTGGTGTAGAAAGTAGTTGATATTATATGGTACCACACTACCACCACACCTCCATCCCTGCTCCCACCAAGCCACTAGATATAAAAACTTTAAAAAATGCTACTTTTATATAACATTATAAAACTAAAAGATACCAATAAATTAAGCAATACACGCATAATTTTATGTTTTAAGTTGTCTTAGAAAACGTCATTTTCATATCCGAATTTCACATAAGAAATTTCGGGAAAATCAATATCTAAGGGTGGGAGGGGCACCAACGCCGTGAGCCTAAGGCGAGGCGCGGCGCCGAGCGGTACCCACGCTACCACCACCTTCATGCTGTGTTTCTCCTTTTTCACCGCATATACTCACTGCCAGTTGCTTGTGTATGTGTGTGATGTAGTGATGTAGTGTAGCGTGGTGTGTCAACACCGCTGCCACCAAATTTGAGTGTGTGATGGTAATGTTGTGTGATGTGACATGGTAAAAAAATTAATTAATTGATTTATTATGTAGTGTGGCGGTTGTGGTGAGATTGTCCCCTCCACCCTAATGAATATTTAATTAAATAAGTTTTATCAAAACAACTCGATCAGGGGCATTACCCCTTTGTACCTGTTACAGGCGCCGCCCTCATACGCCCGACCAAGGGGGTGTTTCCCCCTTGTAACCTTCATTAGATCTAATACTTGAATCATAAAAAAATCAAAAAATCAAAATAGCATGCATTTCGTATTTTCTAACTAGTTTGATATATATTATGATAATATTGGTTACTTGGTCAACTCGATTATATTTAAATATCTAACAAACCCCTCAACTGAAACTAATTTAAAACCAGTCTAAATCAAACCAAACCAGAAATAAACCGTTGTTAAAACCAAACTGGTTTCAAACCGAAACGATCATTTCCCCTTAAAAACCAGTTTCAAACCAAATTGGTTTCAGCAAAAACAAGATTGTTGATCCACACTAAACCAATCGGAACCCAAACAGGTTCAACCATTCTGGGGTAAAAACCCGAAATGTTATGGATTAGCATTGCGTTGGGCCGAGAAATAATATGACGACTTGTTATTATCTAAATTAGCCAAATGGGCCTCGTAGCAGGCCTTGTCTTTTTGTTGTTTGGACCAAAGCCCAATTTACGCCTATTAGGTTAAGGGGTTGTTTGTTTTTGGGCCGACCCCGGCTGACCGGCTGACTCGGTCAGCGGGTCATCCCGTTTGATTTCGGTTTCGAGCCCGGTTGACCAGGTCTCCAGTGCTGACCCAGACCTTGAAAAAAAATATACTGAACCCGCAGGCTGCCGCTCCCTTGCGGTGGTGGTTCCGACCGGTGGTGTGACTCCGGTGGGTTTTGTTACTTGAATATTGAATCGTTTTGGTTCTAGTCAAACACTGAATCAAACAGCCAAGTTTCAGTCAGATGCATACACAGTCAGAACTTCTAACTAGGTCAGCTTCTGACTTAGTCAGATCTTACCTAGTCAGTGTAATCAAACAGCCCCTAAGAAGACTTGGGTCTTGGGATCAACTGATCAAGAAGTCAAATAAACAGTTTGTAGAAAAACCATGTGTAGTTTTCTAAAACAGGTCTGGTTGGGTTAGAAAACGGTTATCTCGTTCGTTTATTTCACAAGCTACGAATCGTTACACACTGAAACCAGATGGTTTTTGTGTTCTCAAGTTGAGTCACCTAGCCGATTAAAATTATTTACGTATTTTAACTTGTTACATGTTTGTATAAATGATTTTCAAAATCTCCTGTTTTGGAATTCTTTGAAATTTTTGTGTATGTTTCATTTTCAAAAAGGTATTAACATTATCTAGTTTTTATGATCGACACTCCAAGTGGTTAACCTATAACACAATTGTTTCGCGTATAAGTTGGAAACATTTATAATTAACTTGCTTAATTTAAAAATTCATATAAACACATACATAGCAGTTGGAACCAGAGTTATGCCCTATAAGATGATTCAACGACGTTAAACACATGTTTCACATTCGCTCGTCTTATGGTCACAAAGATTAGACTACTTTTAAAACTTAGATTATGTCATAAATGAGTTGAAAACAAATCAATAATATACTAAAGTAACTAAACAAAAAATGAAGTCAGAATATACTAAACTAACTAAATCATTGAATAAGATTTCAAAAGGAAACAAGTTTATCAATTCTAGTCCAACCATCAATCCAATCCTCATTTCAATTGATCGTAGCGTTAACCAACTGGTACAAATGAAGAAGTTTGAGCCTTGAGGAGTAGTCGACTGGACAAGTTGTGTAGATGGTCCTCGCCAGTTTACTCGTGTTTTAAAATCAATGTTAAAAGTTAAAACAAATAAATACATAAATATAACTATTACAAATACACATTAAATGATGTATCAATGTGTATAAGTATATGTTGTATAACTCAAATGCCTTAAATACAACTACAAGATACATATAAACATATAAAGCAACTTAATTGGCAATTTGATAGTGTGACTTATTCAAACAAACAAATGTAAACTATACTAACAACGTTTTTGCACAACAATTGTGTCCAATAACGAACTCATTTCTCCAATGGAAGAAACTAAACAACTTCTAGATACAGAAGATGAACAACTACTCTTCTTTTTGACAATTGTGCCCTTGGGGCTTAATATTTGACTTTGACGTTTACACTTTGACCTTCTTGATCTTTGACCCCCCTTCTTTGCAAGATCTTCAATGTTCTTGAAATTTGCAAGTGATCCAAATGACTCAGACTTCCCTTGATAGTACTTTGATAAACCCCTCCTGTATAACCAACAAGTAACTTACGCTTTACAAGTTGTACATTTAAATACACATTTACATGAATAATTTACATTATCAAACTGTAACTTACTTGATAGGTAGATGATCCATGAGTCCAGATAATTCATACAGTGGACCATCATGAAACAACGAAGACGATGACGATGATGTGGCATCGTCGATTGTTTCAGAGGATGACAATGTGATCGAAGAATCATTCGAGCATTCTTCGATAAAATCAGACTCATATTCATCTGTAACATTGTTTTTAACTGCACCAAAAGCCCATTGAAACTGTGTTGATGTAGTTTCTTGAATGATTTGATCGTGTTCGATCCGACCCATTGTTGGTTATGAATTATGATCAAATCTTGATGAATAAGAAGAAAGAATGAAATGTATGTTTGGTGTGAATTGTTATAGATATAATGCATATATATTACTTGTGTTTGGGTTGGTGTGTGTAGGGTTGAGAGGATAAGGTCCATGTATTTTTTTTGAATACATCTATATCTGACTCATCAAACATTCCAATTTTGGATCTCAATTTCAATCATTTTAAAAACATCGTTCACAAACAAGGACACAATAGCACAAATTACTGACGATATATGTACACAATACGCGTGTACGCTTGTTTTAGAACCAATATTATGCTACTGATTTATAGGAAGTAGTAACCATACAAACTAACATAGGTAAATAGTGTTTCATATGAAATGATAAAACTGATAAATATGTACTTATTTTGATATTATCTTCTCTTGAACTTTTGTAAAAAATTATGATAATGTATTAACGTGCAAACATTTAATTTACATCCAACTAGTTTAATAATTAAAGTGTATAAAAATGGAGTAATGTCAAAATACATTGCCATGTAAACAGTGATTACTAAATTAAAACTGAGTTAAAAAAATACGCGTTATCTTTTTCTAATCTAACTCGTATATTTAATATGGTATATTAAACAATTGAAGTTAATAAACATTGATGTATAAAAGTGAAAATATAAAACAGTGTTGATGCCTACAGGCAAGCTATATGATAAATAAACGCTGATGTATAAAAGTGAGAATATGAAACAAATTGATGCCTATAGGCAAACTTATTATATGTTTTTACCAACTTGAAAACCAATGGGAACCACACATTAATACATGGATAGTTTAATAATTATTATTAAATTGAATATTTTAGTGGACACAGATTCATCCTTGTGGCCGTCTAGTCAGCGTTTTCCAGTGATGATTATTGTTAATTAAATAAAGTAAATAGTTTTGACTTTATTTTGGCCCATTGGATGCTTTCGACAACGAGTTAATAGCGAATGTGACATGTTGAATTACATGTTTGGTAAATTCTTTTTATAAATCATATAATATTATGATCCACCTTTTGTAATCTAGTAATTCGCTTTAAAAAAACATATTGGATTTTAATAATTTTGATTTTTATTTAACTGATAATAACATATACTATTAATTTGCCTTATAACAATCTTAATTTTACTTTTATTACCGGTGATAATCTCAATATTATGATTAGTATAGATTTACACTCGGTTTAAATTTATTTTTCGTTTGATTTTGCTTGTATGTTCCTTCATTCCATTCATAATCGTTATTGTGAGTAAAATAAGTGCAAATGAAGTGTAAATATTTAATAATTATATAACTGAAACTCTTACGACTACGAAAGTAAAAGTTAAAAGTGCTACCGGCCGAAACTATTTGAATTATTATTGAACAATGTGTAATAATTTGAACTATTAAATTTTAATTTTTCTTTAAAAAATAATCTCCCTGCTTTTTAAAAAATCAAAACAATCATTTTGTTATTTCTCTACAACAAATAAACAATTTCAAAATTTTTGAACCAAAATACAATTCATATTAACTATAGGTGTTTAGTATCTAATCAAGCAAATATAAATAGGATATAACCATATTATAATTCTCAAATATACTCCTAAACATTTTAGATACGTTACCTAGTTTTAAGCTTGGGGCTTTACACTCTTTCTTACATGCATATAAAGGGATTTTTATATATTTCCTCTTCCTAAGATCATAAATTACATATTTTCTCAAGTTAAAAAATTAATTACATATATCTCCTTCCTAAAACATATATATTACATATTTATCCATTTCATTAACTTAACCTATTAAATAATTATTTTACCTTGTTTTTACTAAATAATTTTTACATATTAATGTTTTATTAGTATAAAAGATTGAAATCTTTAACAATTATATTTTGTATTTGAAATATATATGTTTGATTATCAATTAATGTTGTTTTAAAATAAAGTTTAAAACGAGGTAAAATTTTATTGTTTTTATTTATATAGAAGACTCAAATTTAGGTAACTATGTAATTAATAGTTTTAGTAAGTGAAATGTATATAAATAATTTAGTAAAAATACAAGTAATATAATTATTAAATAAATAATTTTAATATAGCAGGTAAATATGTAATATATATATGTTTTAAAAAGAGAAATATGTAATTGATTTTTAGACTTGGGTAAATATATAAGTAATGACTTTAACAAAAGGAAATATGTAAATGCCCTCTTTGGGAATATGTTGGATTTTTTTTTTCTCCTTAGAGATGTGGGGTGGGGAGAAGAGAGATAGAAGATAGTTGTGGCGACAACAATGCTGCTTATAGTGGCAAAAATGGTCACCAATGGATGATGGTGTTTAGTGTGACTGTACTTGTTTGTATGCATACATGGTATCAGATCAATATTTGTATAAAAAATTTAGTTTATCAGATCAAACTCTCTTAAAATACAATGAAAAGGTCCAATCAAGTTGCACTAGCAACAAGAAAGTATGAGGGTATTTTGTAAACAAGTTACTACTTACCATCTTATCATGACAATAAAAAAAGTTGAAAATATTCGAGATAAATAACCAGGAAATTACACACTTAGGTGTAATATTTCGATTTGAGGAACTTACCATAACTTGTGAAATACAAGAGTGTACTTATATGGAATGGAAGAAACTAGCAGTACATATATAGGAGATGCATTATAAAATTAATCTCATTACAACTTATTTATTTAGAGAAATTTGTAGGAGGTTCCAAGCAACTTACCAGAATGGTAAGATCGATATCTTTGTCCTCAAATTTCTTGATGAACGGGTGACTCTACAAACACAAACAAAAGTAAGCACACACGGGTTATATAAAAAAAATTAAAATGACACTAATAGAAGTTGTAATAAGGGATCATACGAACCAAAAGATCTAGAGCTGACGATCTGTCTTTGGGGTCTTTTTGTATGCTGCATGTATGCACATAAATAGACTTGTAAGAACAGATCAATATCATACCAAATATGTAAAATGAAAAATAAAAATATAAAATATAGGAAAATAAAGTTGTTACTATGTTTATGCTTATCCAGTTATCTGCTTATTTAAGGGTGAATTAAGTCGTTTCCAGTGAGCAGTTAAAGGTCACCTACATCAACTGATTATTCCATATAGATTCAAAATTTAAAGTTTACTTACAAGTGAAATAAGTTGTTTATGTGCTTTTAGCCTTCTACTTATTACTATAAGTAGTTTAAAAAACAAAACCAAACACCTCCTTGAATAACAATAACAATATTCATAATTTGTAGAATGTTGTTTCTATTTACCATGCAGACACAAATGAACAGAATTCTGGTGAAAATTGATCTGCTGGTGCAGTTGGTGGTGGCTTTGTGACAATTGCATCCAGGAGTTCATAAAAACTTGGCCAATTTTGTTGATCTTCAGATTGTATGAATGGAAATCGTCCTATAGCACACTCAAGAATCACTAGGCCCAAACTCCATATGTCGCTTTTGTAATCGTAAGTCTTTCCGCTAATTCTTTCAGGCTTCAAAAGATATTGACAACAAAAACATTAGGTCTCATTGATAAAAAGCTTGGTTGTTCTCAATATCAGGAACAAATTTAAAAGTAGTATTTAAACAGCTTATCTGGTTATTTTAAGATAAAAAGAGTTGTTTTCAATAAGCAATTTGAGATTTGATTTGCTTATTTCAGACGAATCATTCTGCCCGTATTCAAAATTACCAATTTATAATTTAAGGGTTAAATGTTTTCAATAGGTTGATTATCTGCTTTATCGCCTCATAAGCATAAGAAGTTTAAATAAGCTTTCTCAAACACCCCTTGAATTTGAATGAAGATTCCTTCTACTTTGAATAAAGAACATATTGCAAGTCCACTTACCGACATATAATTATATGTTCCAACAAATGTATCTCTTTGACCCATAGAGCTTGCAAGCATTGCACTTACACCAAAATCAGTGATCTTTATTTCCCCCTTTTGATTTACAAGTAAGTTAGATGGCTTTATGTCCCTGTGAATTACATGTCTTTCATGATGCAAATACACAAGACCCTGCAACACCTGTGATAAATAATATAATCAGATGTGGTAATTTCATCCACTGATTAAAAACTGGTCTATTCGAGTTATGCGGCTTTACCCAAAGAGGTCAAATCAAGAAATTCAGGTAAAAAAAGAACGGGTCAAGCAGGACAGATGACCGCAGCTTTATTTAAAATATATTTTACTACTTTGATAAAATAGTTATTTTAACCACATTTATTGCATTAGTTACCAGTAAAAAATGAGAATAATGGACAAGAAAGTGTGGGTGGCTCAATCTAACCCGAACCTACCCATACGAGTATACGACCCACCCATTTTGTCGACTCTAGTAACGATGATCTAGCTTTTCATTTAGACGAAAAAGGTAAACCAAAAAATGCAGTAATATAGTTTCTTGCAACCATATTCAATGCTCTACGTACTCAAGAAACTACAGTAAAAATTTGGACAAAAAAGTGTATATGGGTCAATCATAATTCGATTGGATAGAAGCCCAACCCACTTATGTTGCCACCTCTAGATATGAGGTTCATATACCCTTTCTTTTAAATTTGGGCAAAAACAAAAAAAGAAACTGTCTAATATGGCAACTCAAGTTGTCAAAGATGGACAAACCTGTTTGCAGACAACTGCAAGATATGGTTCAAGAATTGTTTTGAGTTGCCTAATCACATCTGCCAAAGATCCACGGTCCATATATTCAAAGACCAGAGAGATTGCTCCATTGTGGTAGAAAGAATGGTAACAAACAACAATATGAGGGCATTGAGATGCTTGATTAATTTTTAGTTCTTGTACAATTTGTTTACGTATATCCTCTTGTATGTTCATCTGGATTACCTGTGACCACAATCCATATGACTTCTGTGATTTTTCTATCTATATTCATCATTACATTGAAAACTTATATATTCCCATCAATTGAATGCTTAAGTTTAGAATGATTGATATTTGATGTTAAATATCAAGTATCATTAGCCATAATACTTAAAGATACAAGTTGTAAAAGAAGAATATGATTTCTTTGTAAGACGTATGTTACAATTGTCATGTAACAAAAAGTAACATACAAGTATACAACATCTGAAATATTTTATTAATAGAAGACTAAAACCGGACAAGTGTTGATGGCAGGATAAATTTCAATTTTCTCACGGCATCTATAGTTGTTTATAAAATATGTTTCCTTTTTACTGATAAGTATTTTTTTTATCTACTAGTTTTTTTCTTTTTTAGTATTTAACATGAAGGAGACACAAACTACTTTATAATCCGATTAATAATTTGGTTTCAAAGTTTGCTTTGTATTTACGGTGCTAACTTAACATGTTACTTGTATTATCATAAGTTTCTATAAATGCTATTTTGGATCTTTGTAACAAACATCTAGCCAATGATATTATTTATGTAGAATCCTACAATACACTTCAAAATCCGTAATGTGCCTTTAGCTTTCACAATACTAAATTCTCTACCTTCATCTCCCAATCGAATCAGCTGAATAATACATTTATTTGTATGCATATGTTGCTTATATTCTTCTCTCTTTTTGGCTTACACTTTATCACCTCATTATTTGTAAATGAATAAGATTTATATGATGAATATAGTGGTACAATTACATCTTAATAGTCAAACTAAGTCAATAACATAAAAATGTAAAATAAAAATAGCCATACAAGTGTGAAAGAAGTAAGGCGGTTCATTATACCCAGAAATAGTTGATCCATCGATACTGACCAAATTTCATATTCTTTCTCTTGGTAAGTATTGTGTTTGGTTGATTTTTGATATAGGTGACGTTTGGATGTGCTTTTTCAATTCATATTGTGACTTGAAAAGTAAAAATTATTTAATTAGATAACGATTTGCTTTAACATTAGATATAATTGGTAGGTTAGATTTATTCTGACCTTCAAAGCAAACAATTTCCCAATCCATTTATGTCTGACCAGTTGAACAACACCTCCACTTCCTTTTCCAATGACTTTTATGGTCTCAAGATCTTCCAATGAAAATTGCAAATCAATGTCCTTGGCATCAGATGGCTGCTCAAGTAGCAAACTGAATGTGAGCTTTTTGATTTATTTCTAGATAGCTCAAATAAGTCAGATTCAAATGACATGCTGAAACAGCTCAAATTTCACAAAAAAAGGAAGAAGAAAAAGAAATGTGATCGAGTTTAAGAGCAGATCACACCATAATTTACAACCCCCTTTGAAAATAAAGGAAACTTACACTAGTCTCCTTATCCTCAGATGCGAGTCTTAATCCTTTCAGATTTAGAAGTAAATCACCATCATGAAATGTCCCACTCGCCGTCCTGTGAATCCACTACAATCATCAGATACTACAAACATATTCTATCAAACTCTACAATTAGGGCTTCACATAATCCAAACACAATTATCAACTAAACCAATAAGAAACCGTATCTAAGACAAAAACTCATAATCAAACTTACGCCAATACCGATTACACATCATCCTAACAGCACAATTATGATATAAACCGACACAACAACCATCTAATTAAAAAAAACGGAGATACCAGAGACAATAACTTCGACACTAGGTTTACACGAGTCAGATCACGTTCTCTTCAATTAGGGCATCACATCAAACGCGCAGCAACATTCACAAAATTCAGATAGAAAAGCTCTCCGATTAGAGATTCACGTGATTCAAACACGAACAGGAATCATATCAACATACAAATGGTGTTTTGAATAAAAATTGAAAGGGAGGTCGTGTGTAAACATACAAGAAGCTGGTAATTGGGGCTTTTTGAGGCGGAACAGAGAGCTTGAGCTGCTTCAATGGCTTCATCCCCTTCATCACTGCAACTGGAATTAGGGTTTGTTACAACGGTGGTTGTGAGATGGAGAGAGAGTTGAAATGGGAGCGTGTGAGCTCACCGACAGACGCCATGGGAAGTAATAAACAAAGTTCAAACTTCAAATAATATTGACCGCCAAAACTCAAATGTTGTTTACAGTTGTGGCTACTAACCTATTGCGTTTTGACAATTCCGGTCCTTGTACTATGAATATGCTATATTTCAGCACTGTAGTTTTACATTTTCTTTAATAATTTTATGATTGTGTACAATATTGCATTAGAGCATTCATAATAGGTTCTCGAATTTTGATATGAGTATGTATCCTATATTATGGAGGATAGTCGTTAGTAAATGATAGATAATATTTATGGGAATTTTACCGTGATTTCTCATATTTGGGGAAATATAAGAATTACGGTACAACCCACATAATTTTTTTAATATTTTTAAAAATAGTTGTGAGTAAAGGTAAGTAAAAAATAATAATAAAGATATTAAAAAATATTATTTAATTGAAAAAATAATAAAAAATAGTGTTTTTAATGTAGATATAAGTATGAAGATGGGAAAATTAGTGTGAATGCTCCAAACAAGTTACGTAAACCTTTTTCTTTTTTTGACATCTACTTTAGCAAAGCAACAAAGTACAGTCTCAACACTAGTAAAGGATTATGTTAGCACCAACACATGTTGATTTCACAGGTTTGTATATTGTAAATAAACTGTTTATGTGGTATTAATAAAAGAAGGAAAAGGTCAGAGGCACCAAAAGAGTTCCATTTTTGAAAGTTAAGAACGTTGAATAGTTGTTAGTATGGACAGGACAAATAACACAAGAAATAATCCAATAACTACATATATTAACGTCAATGACATTGAGTTTGGATTGTTTTATCATGTATTCAATCCATCATATCGGTTCGTTTGTAACCGGAAATGAGCTCATGACACCTAAAAGAGAACATTCTTAACACGTCAACATAAAACATAAAAGGTATTCAGTGCGTCCGGTCATTATACCCTTGCACTTGCACACGTTAAAATGTACCAACAGCTGTAATTTGACAACGGTAATGAAAATTTTACAACTTACACAAGCAAAGGTGTTATATTAATATGAGATATCCCAAACCATTAAAAATATCAATCAAAATAACACTCCAGAGAGAAAAAAAAACAAAAATTAAACAAGTATCCCACTTCCATCACACTTGATCATGACAATGATATTACAGGGGAAAGTTTGATCAATTCAGAGATTGTTTATATATTCCATCAAGCATCATCCACCTGGCTTACAACTCCAGGAGCTTTTACACAACTTTAATTACTAGTACAGTATCACTTCCCTGCAAATCATTCCCAATTTTAGTTAATCAAAATAACCAATATGCAGATGTTTGGTACGCTTTGTTGAAACTCTATATCTGCATATCCAAACTGCTTATCGGATTATTTAAGTGAAATAACACACTTTTAGTGTGAGTTACAAAAATTTCTTTATCTATGATTAGTGTTGAAGTCAGATTATAAAGCTATGTTAATACAATAAATCAATAATAATATAACTTCTTGAAAAAAAGGGTTTAAGATGTTATTTGTATCATAAATAAATTTCAGGCAACTTTCGACTGGTTTCCATTAGAGCCCACATCAACCCTTTCATAAATAAAGGGATCAAAATTGTCAACTCTATCAATAGAAGTAAAGAAATAAATTAAAAGTGTTAGTGATTAGACAAGCAAATTAAAAACCATGTTCAAGGAGGTAGCCTCCAATTTGGTTACTTTTACAATTACATTAGTGTGCTAAAATATTGTTGCAAAAAACGAAATTTTCACAATAATAAACCAAATACTAGAGAAATAAAAAACATTCTAGAGACTTTTAGCATAAAAAAGAATTCCAGAGAACTCTCAGCTCATTTCATTTTAAGCAATTCTAATTTGACACTTATGACCGGAATCAAATCATTTATAAATAAATGGGTCAAAAGAATTGAAAGGAACGGTGACTTACAAAAGCAAATTAGAAACCCTGTTCGAGGAGATAGTCCCCAAGCCTTTCAACAATCATGTTGCATTGGCCCGGAGTCATTGGTTCATCATAGATACCAACGATTAATGACATTGCTGTCTTTTTAACAGTAACACCTCCTGGTCCCTGTAATTTACCAGAATAACATTGATAAAAAAATATAGAGTCAATTGCTGTAATACTTTTGTCATCCACATACATGTATGACAAAACTCAAACATAAATTCTTTAAATGTAAGCTTAAAGAAAATGATGAAAGTGGTAGTGCCTAGGAAACAATTTTAAACATGAATAAAGCAAACTGGACTAAATATTGAATATGACCACGATGGCATGAACCAACTACAAACTTCCTACAAATCGAAGATAGTTATTAGAACTAAGTATATAACTATGGTTTACAGACAACTTTTACGAACTACTTAATGAAAATATATATCTGAATTTTGAAACTAAAACATTTCAATGGTGTTTAGATGCATTTTAAAAAGTGATAATCTTATAATTGCTATTCAATCCTACTTGAGCATTTCATTATTCAACTATTTCATAAGTCAGATAATCAGTTTAATATTAGCACTTAGCAGCAAGGTTGATTGTCAAGCTCATCTGAACAATACATCAAGCTCATTTTTTAAACTTCTAATGCAGCTTATTATCTGATCTGGTTGTTTAATTATTATACAATCACTTCCAAAAAACATCAACACACCACCTAAAACCATTTATTCACTTGAATTTTAAAAGTGACATATACCCATAAGAGACATGTTTGTATGTTATCAGTCACCAATAAGAAAATGTGAATTCATTACCTTTTTCCCTCGAATCACAGCTCCTGCCTCGCCTTGAATAACCATGTACTTGGTCCCACCAAGGTATAAACCAGTTGGTGCAAGTGAGCCAGGTTCATTGAAGTCATTCATGATAGCTGTTATTTCCTCTGGCTTGACCTGAAGTATTAGCCAATAAAGATGGGTGTTATTTCATTTCGTGTAATCTAACACAAAATTTCCATTAAGACAACTTTCTTCATTAAACTATTAAGATAAGTCATTCAAGAGATTTCCTTTTTTCCCTTCATAAACACTAAGAACTCATAACTACTTAAACTGTAGCTTAACTTATCCTAGATTAACCAGATTGAGAATATGAATTGATTAGCATATAGTTCTAGATCATATTGTACTGAAAGTGATAGATCGACAAAATTTTACTGGATTCCACCATTAGAGCATTCAGAAACACTTTTCTTTTTTCGAATGACTGAACAACAAACACACCCACCCATCTAACCCTAATACTGCCCCAACAAGACATCATGATGGTAAGATGTCTCCCCTCTATCCAAAAGGTTGAGGATTCAAATCCTGCAAGATGTAGGTATAGGTGGTTAAGAGAAGTGTATTAAAAGCAAGAAAAATATCTAATCCTAAAACTAAATCCACACCATCGTCCACCATAGGACTTAAACCTACAACCTCGTGAGAATGGACACCACTACACACACACACACCTTGGTACCATTCATAAACAATTAACTGGCATATTATTCAAAATAATATTCAGGACAAAATCCAAAACCAGATTTCAAATCAATTTCCTACAAAGTTATATTATTTCATGTTGTCAGGCACCTCCCATAGTCAAATGATCCACAAAATATTTCGAACCAAACAAGAGAACTCAATTCAAAAAACTAAACCCATTTGGCCTGTAAAACCGATCAAACCTACAACTGCACGTATCCGATATCGCCACTAACCTCCACCAGAATAAAACTATACTCCAAAAGACCTAGGTCAAACAAAACAAAACACCACCCTTGATAAACCCTAACATCAACCAACAAAACACTTAAGGACCTAAAACCTCTCCACAACCACCACATAATCAAGGTCCACACCAGATCAAAAATCCACCACATGCAGCAAAACAACTTCACCCCAAACGTTCAACAACTCATCAACACCATCGAATCAAGTCAGATCCAAATCAAAATCAAAGTCAAACAACCTAAATCAAACCAAACGAAGCAAAAACTAAGTCAACGTGACAACGTAGAGACACATATAGATTGAATTAATAGACCTGAGGGAAAGTAGCTGATTGAGCCCAAACAGTGCCATCGTGACCGATGATAGCGGCGGCAGAGAGGTGGTTTCCTTCGATGTCGCACATCAAGTGATCATCAACGTACGCTTGCCACGACATCGTGCTCCGATAATCGGTTGATTTGATCCGATTTGTGTGTGTTTTGTGTAGGAATAATCGGTTGGGGTTTGAGCTTGAGAATCGTGGGGGGATGAAGAGGTAGATATAGCGTGGAAACGACGACGTTTGTGACGTGCGATTGTGTGAATTATTCTTTAGTCCTCACTGGTGTCATGGTGTGTCAAGGTGTGATCATGGTCCCATGTAACTTGTCACAACAAAATTCTTTTTAGTGTATATTGTAAAGTTTAAAATAAATTTATTGAGCTTTCTTTTAAAAGAAATTAGGTTTCATATATAACAAGACTACAATTATCGCATTGTTTGACTGATTACTACCTTCTCTATTTAGGGGCATTAATGTTAAGACAAGCGTCTTTAAAAATTGACATCATTTATACGTCTCGCATACTATTCTTTTACGTTTTGAATAGGAGTATACAAGGCCTAAATAATCAATGTCACTGAAAACGATGAAAATATAAGAGGCTTTCAGATGACTATATTGTGTCATCCTACGTAAATCACACATCGTTTATGGACAATAGAGATGCTCAAATGTCAACAATCTAGAGGTGGGTGACCCCTGGTAAATTTTCACTTGAACAACCAAAAACAAATTCGTAAACTTCTCGTGAGTAAAACGGACAATATTGGTGTTACGAGTGACCGGGTGTTACATATACGATCTCATACATGACTCGTATAGGCCTATACGATGCGTATAACAAAATTTGACACTGAATGCAATGAAAAATTCAAGAACTTGTTAGATGGGTTATACGTCCTACAGAAAACATTCCAATATTTATAATATGATCCGTATAAAACATTTCAATCTTTATAATATGATCCGTATAAAATTATTAAGGGTGTTAGATTTATATAAGGAAGGTATCACAATAAGATACCCTAAATTTATTGATCTATCATGGTATTACATCTCCAAACTATGTTAACGAATAATAAGCAAAAAGCTAATTGATATTGATTTTTATTTTTTGAAGTGTTGACCTACTAGAAGAACCTTTATGAAAAAATTTAAAATATTTAAAATATCTTTTTATATGAACTTTGATAATAAAATTTGTGTTGGTTGTAATTGATCATTTCTTTTTATTTTTTTTATTTGAAATCAAGAATTGGGATTTCAGGTCCCATCACTTTGTAAAGGATGGATTTGCGTCAATTGATTGGCAAAATCAACACCATAAAATATTCCCCACGCACCATTTGTTGTTGTTCTTATATTTTTTACATCTTATATTGGTTTTGATATTTAAATAATATATAAGATTTAAAATCAATATAATATAAATATATATATATATATATATTCTATATACGCAAATATTTTCTGAATAATGATTATCATGAAAAATAATTTTCTTTGATAATACTAGAAACCATAATTTTTTTATTATTATTTACAACAAAAATATACAAGATCTTTCATGTTAACTTCATTTAGAATGAAAGACTTCTACCCATACCTATTTAGGTGTTGTGCCACAAGTTGATGAAAAAAGGCCACCACATATCATGAATTGGATGCTGCCTTCTCTCATCATCATTTTGCTTTAAAAATGCTCACCACTACATGGTGGGGTGGGGTGGTGGTTTCTTTTAAATAAAGAAATCAAATTAGGTGTACATATGCATAAAGCAACACCGTGAATTCAACATCTTCTATTTATGTGTATTTTCAAGATTTGGTATATGAAATTATGAAAAAAAAAGGTAACTAAAAAGGACGTGAAAGCATTATGAATGGATCCTTAGTTTGCAGATTCATGTTCTCAAAACTTCCTAAGAAAATGAACACATTAGTAATATTATTTAAATCTTTAAAGCTTCAAACACCTTCTCTTTATGATTGGGTTTAATTTTGTTAATGTTGATAAAATATAATCCTAAGGTTAGATTTATACATACACGTAAATGAATTTTGCTATTGTATTCTCGTTTATTCTTATTCTTAGATTAGATGATTTACAATTGTTATACATAATCAAGAAAAACCCTAAGCATGAAACTCTAGCCGTTCGTTTCATGAAATCTAAGTGATCAATATTCCCATTGTATCAACTAACGTTTTTAACATAAAACTAATCATTTTAAGTTGGAATGCAAAGTGAATTATATAGCAAGATTATTGTTGTTATAATTTTTACTAAGGATATCATAATAATAACTACAACTTACGTCATAAGTTAGTATTTGGGTATTGCATCACTTAAATATTCGATAAGCTGTAATTTTCATACTTGTTTTACCGATAACGATTATTTTATTGATTGACATGACCATATAGATCTTCAGTAAAAAATATAAAAATAATCCACGAATACTTTAAGAACCATAAGTTTTTTTAATCTGATGTATTTACATGTGTTGTTTGATTTCATGAAAACATAAGAATCAAATCTGATTTTTTTTCCAAAAAATAACACAGTAAATATATGTATACCTATACGTCCTCTTATGGACCATTAAGAGTTCTAATGCACATTCAAGCAACCCTTGGTGATAATATTCATTAGAGCCGCAAGGTAAGTTTTAAGTACATCATTACAAATTTACAATCACTTCAACTTTTTTTAATTAATAATCTGACCCAATGCATGCCTTCCTTATCCGTGAGTTCCTTTTACGCTTTGTTAATTGTTTGCATCAAAATTATTTTTTTGTTTGCTGTAGACTTAGTTGATGACATTGAAATAGTTTTTAGTTAACAATTTAGTGGTTTATAATTTTTGTAACACTAAATATATGATTTCAAATCTGTAAAGATTGAATGGACACATGTGCTACCAATGCCATGTGTCCTTCAAAAGTCATTGCTAAAGTTGGTGGACCATCATAAATTACCCCTTTTCTTTTTGCAATCTTTTTCTTTCTTTAAGACTTTAAAACTATAAAAGGACAGTTCTATCTTAATGGCATTGTGCCAACTTGTTTAGTTACTTTTGAGATATATTGTATAAATCAGTGTTGCAAATCGGGATTAATCGCCTATTAATCAGCTATTAATCGGTAATCGGCGCAAATTTGGGCTAATCGGCCAATTAATCCCTAGGCGGTCAATGGAGGTCAAAATCAGACCCTAGGCGGAGCTAGGCGGTCTTAATCGTCAAAAAACTATAATTCCGGCGAAATTCGCAAGGTCAAAAAATTCCGGCCAAATATGTTAATTTATATATAAAACTTAACTATTTTTCTTATTTTTACATATGAAAATGTATGTATTTATATATAAAACTTAAAATTATATATAAAAATCCCAATCCAATTAATCACGATTACTCCCGATTAATCGCTAGTCCTTACCTCGTCATCCGACTAGCGCCTAGCGATTTTTCAACATTGGTATAAATGTTTGTGAAAAATAACCAAACTTATGAACATAAATAAAGAAACTCCATTTCAAAGCAATCCAGATATATGAATCATGAATCACAAATGGATCATAAACATAGATCACTTATTGAACTTATGGATTCGTTAACAACAATTTGTATATAACGGGGAACGGAGATCATAACTCCAAATATAAGGGTAAATAAAACGATACATGAAATAAAAACTAAATCAAAATCATATTCGAAAAATGTACCCCTGCACAAGAAGTACTTTTAATGATGATAATAATGCGGATTACATGCCTTGATCCACAAGATAATCACCCAACCTTTCAACAACCATGTTGCATTGACCTGGAGCCACAGGCTCGTCATAGATGCCGAACACCATGGCTTGACCAGTTTTCTTGACACATAGCCCTCCAGCTCCCTGTAAATTTCAATATGAAGCTGATTTAACAATTTCGAATGAATATATAAATTAGATGTGCAAACATGTCACCAGAGTCATACTGGTTATGATAGAAAAAAGATTAGCTCAACATGCTGAAAGTCGCAAACAAGTATCCTTAATGCATATAACCTTCTAACTTACATCAATAAAAAAACTATATTTTAAATAAAACAAGTACTTTTTAATCATATTTGACATATTAATCATGTTTAAACACTTTAAAAGTTTTTGACAAAAAGTATTGCGAGTTATCAATAAAAATACAACCCCCAAAAGACAGTTATGAGTCTTATGACCCCATTTGTTTAGTCATATAACCCAACCGCCAACCTCTCCAGTTTGTCACCTACAAGAAATCCCACTGTTTACAAACATATACATATGAGAAACAAAATACATTGAGCCCATTAGCATAGGTCTCATGCGCGAATCAAGTTTTCATTGGTTTTAGGTTTTTAACCATCTTAAAACCCAATTGCCTAGTTCAAGCTAGGCTTTACCTAATCCCATGGTTAACGGGTATTGATCGCATGAGTTTTCCCATAACGTAGTCTCACAATCATTGAAAAAAAAGAAGCAAAAACTAATATATAAAGTGCAAGACAAATGATATTGACTTGAAGCTTTAGTATTTCAGGTTAAAATGGTGAAGTGAGAATGTGAAAATGGTGGACTGTTTTTGTATGAATGTTATGACACTCGGATAGAGCTCTTGGGTATTTTTGTAAATTCAGTTTCTATTACCTTCTTTCCACGAATGACGGCTCCAGGCTCACCTTGGATGACCATGTACTTTGCACCCGCTAGGAATAAACCAGTGGGGGCAAGAGTACCTGGTTCATTGAATTCTTTGATAATAGCATTAATCTCATCAGGTTTGAACTGCACAAAAAGAAAAAAGAAACAAGGAATACTTGAAAGCAAGTATATAGTACGTAAAGCGTATGTGTAAAATGTTGGAAACTCGACTTTTTTTGTTAGCATCAACATCATGGATTATAAAGATTAAAAGAGGTTCAAGTCCCTTAATTTGTGCTGATATTCCGTAAACATGATTAAGTTATTATGAATCAATCATCATACAATCGTAAACATGTTTGAATTCTTATGAACAAATTATCATATTCTGTAAACATGTTTAAAATGTCATCAAAAACTCATATTTATAAACATGTTTGAATTCTTATGAACAAATCATCATATTGTGTAAACATGTTTAAATTCTTAAGAACAAATCATCATATTCTATAAACATGTTCAACTTCTTATTAACAAATCATGTTTATAAACATGTTTGGAATCTTATGAACAAATCATCATACTTTGTAAACATGTTTGAATTCCTATGAACAGATCATCATATTCTGAACCATATATGTTTGATTCTTATAAACAAATCCTCATATTGTGTAAACATGTTTAACTTCTTATAAGTTCACAAGGCAATATAACAATGCAATAAATGACCAGATCAACATCAAACAAAATCCACACCTTAAAACGATTCATAGACCATATCAAAATCTGATGATATTATGATAAAACTAACATAGAAGAACAGATCACAAACACAGTAATTAAACCAACCCTAAACGCTCACTTAAACACGCAAATTCATTGCAATCAACACTCAAAACAGCCGATCACAAACACAATCATCAAATCACTCCTAACTGCATCTCCTAAACCTAATTTTTCCACATTCGAAGAAATAATAATCAGTACAATTAGAAACACAAACCTGGGGGAAAGAAGAGCTCTTAGCCCAGACGGTGCCATCGGTGCCGAAGATCGCAGCAGAGGTGAGATGCTGACCAGTGCCTTCAATGTCACACATCAAATGATCATCAACGTAAGTTTGCCACGACATTTTGATCGAGAGAGAATTTGTGCGAAATTTGAATCGAAATAGGAAGAAATGTGAGATATAAAGTTGGAATTTAGGGTTAATTTGAAGAGAGTTGATGATGATGATGAGATGAGATCAAGCGTTCTTGTCGCCATTGTTGATGTTTGCCTCCATTCAATCACCTTCATTCTCGCTCGCCTTTTTATTCGTAATTGTAATTGAAAACTTTCATGCAAGAAGTTTCACTCTAGCCCCCCAACTATCAATGCTTTGCACTTCTTTTTCTTGTAGATCCACGGTGATGGATCGATGGATCTGCATCTACTTCGTTGAACCAATGACAGTTTCGATCTTCATCAAGTCGTCACTATGCTTTCTCAAGTATCATCTCCGTCGGTTATTTTTGACACATGCCTGTTAATAAATACCTCATGTTCATATGCATTCACATGAATTTAATTTTTTTAACGGAAATACTTTATTTTGTGTCCGGTAAACTATTTCTAATCAGGTTTGAACTAGGTAGTTTTTAAAAAGTGTTTGAGTTCTATTATTTAAAAAAAATTGTTTTTATTAAGTTTTTAATCAGCCTCTACACGTTCGGATGATTATAACAAAAATAATAAGCAATAAACATATAAAATTAAAACAAAAAACACATTTAGTTTGTCATATCTAGCTCACAGTGATCAATGCACTACAAGAAAGATTGCCATTAGCAGCGACAACCATCAATAGCGGCGACAATTATTAGCGACGACTCCATTAGTGGCGACAGTCGCCGCTATTAATCAACGATCCATCTTGGGTTTATAAACTTAGATCGGCCGTTGAACGTGCACCAAATATGACGGCCCTAGTTTAATCGTACAACAAACTATTAGTAGCAACACCTTTAGCGGCGACATGTCGCCGCTAAAAGGGTGCAGACCCCATAAAATCGGGATTGCCCTCTTTTTTCCCCTCTTTCCCTCCACACCACATCTTCCTTACCCGCGAGAACCTCCAGCAACCACCGTTTCACCGCCACCACTCCGGTCATCATCTTCCTCACCCTCCGGTCATCATCTTTCTCGACCTCCGCTCATCATTTTGCTCAAGCTCTGTTCATCATCTTTATCAAACTCCGGTTAGCTCCCTCAAAGTCCGACAATCACCACCCTCTCAACGTCATCCTCAAAGCCCATCACCACCGCCGCCGCTGTTGTTGTGGTCTCAACCACCGTCGCCACTAATATCTTTAGTTTTGATTTTTTTTAGAAGATAATTTTTTTGGATTAAACACAAATTTATGTTAATTTATGTTTATGTATGGTTAAAACAAGTTTAGATTTGTATATTTAGTAGGTTGAACACAAATTTTAGTAGGATTTATGTAATTTTTAGGTGTGATGGAAATGATGAACTAGTAATATAGATTTAGGTATTTTGGGTTGAAAATGATGAACTAGTTATAAGATGGATTTAGGTATTTTGGGTTGAAAATAATGAACTAGTAAGATGGATTTAAGTATTTTGGTTTGTTGATATAGAGTAGTTGTTTTGGATTTGATAAATATTTGTAAGATGGATTTAAGAATTTGATACTTAAATTTTAGTTGAGTTTAGGTGTATTGGGTATTTGATATAGATTTTTTGTTTAATTGATTGAAAGATGTTTAGATGTTGATGCTTAGTATGTAGTAGGTTTGAAGTAGATGGATTTGTTATTTAGTTACTTAAAATTTAGTTGAAAATTGTTATATATATATATATATCTACTTATTTCATGTATATTTTTTGTTTAAATGGGTAAATTTAAATTGAATTATGTGCATTTTGGTTGAAATTGGTCAAAATGATACAAACACACTTGATATAGTTAAAATCACGTTAATTTGACTTAAAACGGGTCAAAATGGATTAAAATAAACTTTAAGTGTTTAAACTTGAAGGTGTTAAGTGTATCATTGTTGGTTTATCTTAAACGGGTCAAATGGGTAAATTTAAGTTGAATTATGTACATTTTGGTTGAAATGGGTTAAAATAATACAAACACATTTGATATAGTTAAAACCACGCTACTTTGACTTAAAACGGGTCAAAATGAGTAAAAATAAACTTTAAGTGCTTAAACTTGAAGACGTTAAGTGTATCATTGTTGGTTTATCTTAAACGGGTCAAAATGGGTAAATTGAAGTTGAATCATGTACATTTTGATTGAAATGGGTCAAAATGATACAAACACACTTGATATATACTTAAAGTTGGATGTGTAATCTTATAATTTACATTTTGTTAAAATAAAACAACTTATATGTATGTTTTGTTTTGTAGGCTCAAATCGCAAGTCTGTTTCAAAATGCGAACTTTATGTCTCAAATGACACAACTTATTGTCTCTCAAAAAGCTACACAACAAGCTGATGAAGATGATTCGGACGAGGAAGATGAATAGGATAGCAGTTAAATACTTTAAGTTTGTGTTAACGACATCTAATGTCGAAGTTAAACAATGTATTAGCAACTTAATTAGTTAACAATCGTAGTGGACTTCTTAATATTATTTGTATGTGTATGTTAATTGTGTTATTGAGAATTCTGGGTTTATTTTTATACAGATTTATTCGGTTATTAAAAATGGAAATAAAAAAAAACAAAAAGATTGACTATTAGCGACGACAAATGTTGCCGCTATTAGTCCCTTTTCCAGAATTCTTAACAAACACAAATAGCGGCAATGTGTCGCCGCTAATAATATTAATAGCGGCGACTCAATAGCTACAACATGTCGTCATTATTGCTGATAGCGGCGATAAACCCAACTAATAACGGCGAAATATGTTGCCGCTATTAGTTTCATTTCTTGTAGTGATTGATGATATAAATTTATTTGTTGTTTAACATGGCCTGATCAATGGATGATATAAAAGTCACTTCTATGCTGGCATCCAAGTGTTAGATGAGTAATTAATGTTTTCAAGTTAGCATAATATTTGGTTTAGATATATCTATTTTTTTCATTTATATCATGCCTACAAGAAACCTGCATAGTTTGTCAGGAAAATACAAGGTCTTGTATCTTTGTACCACTTATATTCCAAGGGTAAATCTGGTGTATAAAACTCTAGAATGTGTTACGGAATGCGTGGTGTTCAAGGTGGTGCTAGGTCACTTTGACATGTTGTAATGCATTCTTATTATTTATTTCTGTAAGAGACTGTTTCATGTCTCGAACATATGTTATGTCTCGAACACGTGTGTTTTTATAATAATTATATGTCAAATTGGGCGCCCCATGTGACCGTAAGTTAGGGACACAACCAATAAAGAATTCAGTGAAGAAGAGATTTGTAAAAGTGAATCCATGCTATTTATTATTTTGGACAAATCACAAAGTAAGAAAGAAAGTTTACACTTTTCCCTGATTCGACCAACCAACGTTAAATCATGCCCAAAATAACAAAAGTGAGAGAAAAGGATGAAAACTATTCATGCAGTATCATTTGACTAGAGCATGATTAATTACTATAATTTGTATCAACAGTTTGCAATTTATTAGCACATGAGCTCGTAAAACCTACGTACTATGTGTTAGTATCTTATGAGCCATCTTTATTCATGAACCCTAACGATAACTTATCGAGGGCAAAACCAACATCCGTTTACATAAATCATGATTCCTATATCCTGATATCCGACACAAGAAAAACTATCACTTTCCAATTGGTGTTTGCAACTCTCATAATTGGATTCGCGTGTTGGTTCTACAAACAACATTATTAAATAGACAAGATCATCCATGGGCACACATCAGAGCAGGTAGATTCCAAATATGATGTTAAACAAGTGGTGTTCACAGGTTGGCAAATCAAATCAAAAGAAACCTGAACACCACCCATTTAAACTGTATTTTTTGGTTAAGCGTGACCAGCCTATAAAACTAGACCCAAAAGTGCATTTTGAACCGCATTTCACATTGTATGTGGCCATGTGTTGTATTGTGTGGCATTTCTTTTGTCATGTGTTGTTGTTAACATGTTGGTGGACCAAATATGAACACCATCTCTGATATGTTTCTCCTTTGCCTTTGGAGAACAGAAGCTGGGTACCAAAGTGAAAAGAAGCTAGGGAATCCCACATCGGAAGCATAGAATTTTGTTTTGTTTTGGTGTTCGTTCGATTAATTAGGGTCAAACAGAATAAAAGTTTTGGTTTTGATACAACATGTCATAAATTTTGTAATAGCGATAGACCTAAAAATTTAAAGGGTTACAAATTATGTGTGAGAGAGTCTTTGTACTTGAATCACAACTTTTGAAAGTAGTTAATTGGCATGTCATGCACAAACACCAAGTAGGATTAGGCCGAGTTTGATGTATGGCCAAAATGTCATTGTCGCTTGGTATACAAAATTGGTGACGGTATGTTGTTTTTTTGTGATACATCTTCACAGAATTGACAAGTTGTTGAACAAGTGTAACTTCTAGTCAATTGACATGTTATTTTTCATGATGATGAAATACATACTCAAAATATAAAGGGGGATTATGAAAATACACAATCATCATCTTTTTTATGTGTTGCTTAATAACTTTAGCTCCAACCTTACAACTATGGCTATGGTTGTTGTGTCATGAGACACATGTATATAGACAAGTAGACAACCGTACCATTCTTTGTTTGTCTTCTATTTTAGCTCATCTATATTATATACATAAATTAGTTTCAACTGTATTAATTTTCAATTTCATATTGTATCAATCCACGAACAAATTTGATTAAAGTAATTTACGCGTATTAGCGGGATTTAGTAAGGTTTGGTCTAATAACTAGGGTCGTAACATGAGAATAGAACTACAGGAGTAACAGATTTAGAAATTGACCCTTCACATGCCACTTTGGTGATCGACATGTTGGGTCACTTCTAAATACTTGAATTATGAAATATATTAGATATGATTAATTAACAGCTTATCTTGAAAGTGTCATTTTTGTCTTATCAAACATGTGACTCTGCATCACCAACAAAGATACTTCAAAAAACAATAATCCATTGTTTATTAATTATTATAATATCACATGAACTCCTTTTTTCTGTTTGAAATTTGTCACCAATTCATTCAACTTCTTATGAGAATCTAAGCCTTCTCATCTCAAAATTTTGTTAACTTGTCATCTAAAACTTGTATGAAAACATATAAAACCATAAAAAGAAAAAAAAATTAAACATACATTATTAAATTACGAGCAAGGTATCTCTACTATTCTATAAAAGAGCTATCGCTCTAACCCCCTAACTTTAGGGCCCCGGAAAATGTTTATTGATAAATGTTTATAGATTAAGCTTCTAGTCCTAATCCTAATTGTTCTTAATAATTGGATCAATTGTATATATACCCTTGTAAACATCCCTTAAATGCATATATACCCAAACAAAAACTTTAATTGCATATAAACCTAATTTATTGTAATGACAATATTACCTTTTCAAAATAATTAATAAAAACTTACACATGGGTATATATGCTATTAAAAAATTTTAGAAGGGGTAATATATTTTTAATCTATTTGTCATTTATAAGGTTTGTAAGGGCAAATTAGTCATTATATAAACTACTTTTAATGAAAATAAGTAAATTTGTCAATGTAAAGGTTTTGTAAGGGGATATATATATTTAAAATTTTTGATTAGGTATATATGCAATTAAAGAGTTTTAGAGGAAGAAATATGATTTTAACCCTTAATAATTTATCATTACAAAGTATGATGATTCCAATCTACGAGTTTTTTTGCAATCAAAGGCTCTATGCTAGTGTTAAATCCAATAACAATGATAAGTTATTATCTGAACTTTAAGCTTAACTTTCTTGGGAAAAAAACTACTTTTAGAATTCATTTTAGGTCACTAAAAAGGCCAATACGAGTTAGTTTAAGTCAAATACAAACCTAGCATCCAACTCAGTTTGAAGATTACAAGCCGACTCAAGTCACCTGATATTTCTATGAGCTCGAGCAAGAGTTGATGATTACTCGGCTCAACTCGTTAGAACAAGTAAGTATGTGCTCATTGCTCAATGAAGTTAGCAAATGAGCATATCAAAACATGTGAAGTCAGAGATGTGTTAGTTGAGGCTAATGGACCATATATATGTGATCTGGCTGGCATGGTGAAGTCATGCATTCAATTTTGTAACCAAAAAGAAGAAAGCAATATTATATTGTAACACCTACTTATAAATAAATAAATTGTCAACTTCCATCAATAATGCCAGTCAAATACTATACCAAGATTGCTAAATCTTTCTGAAACATGTGTTATCCATACAATCACAAAACAATAATAATTACATATAAAGTAATAATCTTTCCCATACTACCCCCAATAATCCCCTAATCCTCACTTAATCACACCCCTTTGAAGGGGCACTTATGTCCAAAACTCCAAATCATCAAGAATCAAGATTTCTTGAACCTGTAGACTCATGGTGCTGATGAATTCAAAGATTGAAGCAATGTCCCACAAGCAAGAGGCCTGATAGATGGAACTCTAAGGCAACTTAATCCACCACCAGGAACCGAATCACAATCGGGTTCGGGTCGTTGCATTTGCAACCCGGGTATACAGTTCAATGCAATATCAAATCCCACATTCTTATCATACAATTTAGCACATTGTTGACTAAACCCTGATATAAAATTGTATGCAACACTCAACTTCAACAAGCTTCTCAACTCACAAACCAAATCTGGTAACTCACCAGATAACTTATTATGAGCCACATTCAGTACCTCAATATCTTCCAAACATGATAATGTATCAGGCAAATGTCCCATCAATGAATTGAAACTTGCATCAAAAACCTGCACATCAGACCACATACCAATCCCTTGAGGTATACACCCTGTTAACTGATTGTTCATGAACAAGATCTCCTTCAATTTCGGGCTCGAATAACCGAAATTGATGGGGATTGCACCAGTAAGCTTATTGTTAGCCAAATTGATGACAGAAGCAGGTGAATTTGCAAGATTTTGTGGGATTTCACCTGAGAAAAAGTTGTTGTTCAAAAAGATTGCATCAAGATTCTTGTTGAACAAATCTTGAGGAATGGGTCCTGTGAAAGAGTTGAATCTGAGGTCTAAATACAAAAGATTTGGGATTTGCAAAGTGGCCATCGGAAATCCTCCGGTGAAGTGGTTGTTACTGAGGTCAAGTTCTGTGAGGGCATAAAGGGAATTTAACGTCTGTGGTATAGTGCCTGTGAACCTATTGCTATTGAGGTGAAGTAGACACAAATCAGTGAGGAGTGAGAGTTCTTTTACCAAAATGCCCTCGAGGTTCCCATGGTTGAGATCTATAGCTGCAACCACCGGCGATGATGGGTCACCGGATTGATCTGATGGATCTGCACAAAACACCCCTTTGTAACCACACACATTTGACCCGACCCATGAGCCCAACAGCCCTTTCGGGTCACTTTTGATTGCTGATTTCCATGCTTGAAGTGCAACATATGCATTCTTGAGATTTGAAGGTGGAGTATTTGAGGGATTTGGGTAGCTTACACCACCACCCACCCACCCA
>BJCM01064260.1:0-11743 GCA_018326385.1 Flaveria bidentis | reverse complement strand
CCACCATGATCCCATCAGGATTTACCACATGACCCAAGAATTGAACCTCACGTAACCAGAACGTGCACTTGGAGAACTTGGCGTACAACTTCTCCTTTCTCAACGTCTCCAAAACCTCCCGAATGTGACCAGCATGTTCTGTCTCGCGCTTTGAATAAATCGGGATATCATCAATAAACACAATCACTGATTTATCCAACATCGGCCGACACACCCGATTCATCAGATCCATAAAAGCAGCTGGCGCATTGGTCAAACCGAAAGACATGACAAGAAACTCGTAGTGACCGTAGCGCGTGCGAAAAGCTATTTTAGGAACATTCTGCTCTTTCACTTTCAGCTGATGGTAGCCCGATCAAAGATCTATTCTTGAGAACCAACTGGCACCTTGAAGCTGATCAAACAGATCGTCTATTCTCGGTAAGGGGTATCGGTTCTTCACCGTCAACTTGTTCAGCTCGCGGTAGTCAATGCACATCCTCATACTACCGTCTTTCTTCTTCAGAAACATGACCGGAGCACCCCAAGGAGAGATACTCGGTCTTATGAACCCCTTATCAAGCAACTCTTGCAACTGCTCCATCAACTCTTTCATCTCCGTTGGAGCCAACCGATATGGTGCCTTGGCAACAGGTTGGGCACCCGGTGTCAGATCAATCTGAAACTCGATCTCTCAGTCAGGTGGCACTCCTGATAAATATTCTAGGAACATGTCTGGAAAGTCACACATAACCGGTACATCAGACAATTGTGGTGCGGGCGTATCCACATCCTTTACATTAGCCAAGTAGGCACTACATCCATGCCTCATACACTTTCCCGCCACTGCCATTGAGATCACTTTCGGGATTGTCGTGACTGATCCCCATAAACAGTTACCGAACTCCCGTTAGGCGCTGTCAAGCGAATCATCTTCTTGTGACACACAATGTTCGCCTCGGAGTCCGCCAACCAATCCATTCCAAGAACCAAATCAAAACCACCTAGGGTCATCACGAACGGTCTAACAGGAAACTTATGACCTTCTAATTCCACATCAGAGTTCTTTATCATCTCAGAAATCCTGGTAGACTTACCTATGGCAGTTTCTACATCAAAGGGCGCATCAACACGTCTACTACTAAGAGGCAGCTTAGCACATAAAGCAGCAGAAATAAAACTTTTACTGGCACCCGAATTAAATAACACAAATGCTAAAGTTTGGTTCACTAGAAACGTACTGGACACGACATCAGGGTCCGTCCTAGCTTCCTCCTGTGTCATAGTGAATGCCCTGGCGCTCGCCCTCGGCCCTTCACCTCCCGTCTTCTTCTCTCATGAACTCTCAGCCCTCGGCTTCTTACAATCCATGCTCATATGGCCCTCTTCACCAAAGTTATAGCACTGGACCATACGACAGTCCTTTGCCATGTGCCCTGCCTTCCCATATTTGAAGCACAAGTTCGACCCAAACCTGCATTCCCCACTGTGCTACCTTCCACACTTGCCACACCTTTTCGACCCCGCACTCGATGTGACCGCATGGCGGTCATCCACCCGTGCCTTCTTGTTACCCGTCGAGGCATCACCCCGACCAAACCTCTTCTCCTGCCAGTTTTGATCACCACCACTCTTCTTGCCACCTTTAGTGACCACCACCGTTCTCTCATCATACAGTCTCTTTGCCAAATCCACCGCCGACCTAAACGTTCTCGGCAGGGCAACGATCATGTGCCTGCGAATATCTGCTGGAAAACTCTGAATATACCTCTTGATCTTTCGAGACAGAGGTGTCACCTGATCCGCACCAGACGTGCCATCTCGTTGAATATTTTGGTGTACTGCTGGTGTGTCATGGTTTCAGCCTCCAGCTGCAGGAATTCTCTCTCAACCTTATCCATTTCTCTGTGAGGAAAGAACTCCTCAATCACCAAATTCTTTAGTTCAAGCCATCTCATTCTCCCAATGGCCCTGCTACCCTCGGCTTGGACTATATTGTCCCACCAGCACAGAGCAGAGTCCACAAAATAGTGGGTAGCGAACTTCACCTTTTGGTCTTCCCGGCACTCTCTGATATCAAGAACAACCTCCATTTCCCTCACCCACCGGTGAGTAGCAGCATCAGTGCCGTTTCCATCAAAAGTTGGGGGCTTGCATCTCATAAACGCCCCGTAGTTACAGCCTCGTGCCACCTCCTGCACAGGCTCTTCTTCTTCTTCCTCTTCTTCATCATCCGAGAGAACCATTTCAGGCTCCGGTTGCTCTTGTCCACCCGAGGACCTGTTCCTCTCCTTTCTTTCCCCTTCCAGTACCGCCTTAATCACTTCGGTCACCACAGACGGTAAAATTGTCTGCATGACCTGAAGGACTTCTTCCACCACAACCTCCTTTACTGAGGCTCTTAGATTGGCGCTCTCGTCACCACCCTCCTGATGAGGGGTCTCTGGTTCCTCATGAACCACCTTCTCAACTTTGGGTCTCCCTCTCTTGGGTCACGGTTTAGCACCGTGACCTCCACCATGAGAGGCTTTTGAAGATCTACCACCGGCCATCACACGCACACTGAAAGATTCAAACACCAACACGGTCATTCAAGGAAACAACTCAGTTTATGTCAAGTATTATAAGTCCCTAATTACAGTGGCCAGTTGTGATTAGCCACTTACTTTACTCTTCATACCCCAAGCATTACCTGTCTTGACTACATCAGTATTTAAATCTACAAACAACACACAACCACATACCATACGCACATAAAACCGGTTAAATTACAAAAATACCTGATGGCACACAGCTACTCAGATTGGCATCCCATTCCCTTTCCATCTCATTCTCAGTTTAAGTTAAGGTTTATTTTGAAATTTTACCCATTTCACTTAAACTTTGGCTCTGATTCCAACTTGTAAGGCCCCGTTCCCGGGACGCTTACAGCTAGATCCTCATCGCATGTAAAACATAAAATAACATTTTCCTTATGAAAATATTGCAGCGGACACATTCAAAAATGACATCTCATTTCATTATAAAAACACACCGTCATATATGAAAGGTTATTAATTTTTTTGCTCAATAGTTTTTTCATACATATTACAAAACTTGCGATATTTATTATATCTTTAGTTATTGCTAAAGATATCATGTAACATTATTTTAAAAACATTTTTTGTTGGTTCAAACGTTTTTAAACCGTCTTGAACAGCTAAGTTTATGGCGTACGTAACACATCGACTATGAAAAAACACACCGTCATATATTGGTTAATATTTATTAATTTTAAATGTTTTATCGCTAACGTATTATTTAACGCATTATCAAAAGATATAGACAAAATTTTGTTTTTTAATTTATACGTTTTAATAGCTTTGTTAATAAGATAAAAATTATTTTCACCGGTGTAAGGATGATCAAACAATTCAAACGCAATCGTACGTTCATAATTTGCCATGAATCGGTTTTAACTCAATGCGTGGTGATACAAATGTACGAGTCTATCAACCATGAGGAGTCAACAAAACATCAATAGTTAATTTAACACCGATTTATAAAATTTTAAAATAATATATTAATTCATTTTTAGTATTTTTCCAAATTTTTAGACAATCTCTTCAAAGAGTAGCACGACTTACATTGGTATAACGTGGTTGAATAGTTCTTTGAATGAGTCGAGTCAACTGCTTGTTGTCAAAATATTTGAATGACAAGCTTTCTTGAATTACAAATACGCCATTTGCTCCCGAACCAGATCAACATCATAAGCCCAATCATTTGCTTCACTTGTCATTGAAGCTTGATCTTTTAACTGCTTACAATATTAATGCGCAATGTGGTTATTCAAGGTTGTGTTTGCATCTTTTTTGAAAAACTTATTGCAAAACTTGCAACAAGTTTTGCTCGAACTGCTAGCGTAATTGCACCATATTTTAAGGTTTCTATTCTTGGGAATGATTGCTACCACCACATATCTTAAAGACATATCACAATCAATGGATGATTGAGCACTTGATGAAGCCATTTGAGAATGCACAAAAGTATTTAGCAGTTTTTAGATTTTTGAGAGTATAGAGTGTTTTATGTTGTTGTGTTTCAACCAAAACATCCAATACATATTTATGCTAACCTAAGAGAGTATAATGGTAAAGAAACCCAAAAATGGTCAAAAATGCCCCCAAACGGTCAAAAAACCCACAAATGGTTAAAACGCGGCTATAATACCGTTGGATAACGGCTAATTTTTCGAACCGGTTTGGGGGCCAAACCGGGTTGTAAACCGGTTTGAGCCCTGGAGTATTGAAACCGATGGGGAACTGCTAGGTTGAGCCGTATTGAGACTGTTTAGGCCAAACTGCTTTTTTTAATTGATTTTAGTTTTTTTAGCCGAATCATTTCCCAAGCAATTTTGTTTGTACAAATGTATATTAGAGCCCATCCTATTACATTCTGGATGGTGGCACAAACCTCACCAAGGATGGTGAGTTTTCAGACGTATCGAGGATGATAAGACCAAAGGGGGGGTTGATTGTGACACCTTAAATACATCTCATATCGGTTATGGGTAGTAGAGTTTCCTGGTTTATAGGAATGTATTACCTCTAATATCACCGACGCATTTTGAGCATATTGGCTTTGGATGATAGAAGAACTTCACACTTAAGCGTGCTCGGGTGGCAGCAACCGGGGATGGGTGACCTCCGTAAGAAGTTTTCACTAGAGCAACCAAAAGCAAATCTGTGAGTTCCTTGTGGGTAAAAAAGACAGTATTTGTGGTACGAGAGGCTGAGTGTTATAATAGATAATGTTTTATATCTAAATTCACCATAGTGTTTTGGACATTTGGTTTTGGATGAGAGAAAAACTCTCGTTAAGTGTATATGGATGGAAGCAATCAAGGGATGGGTGACCTTTTTCCCTGGAATTTTTTCACCCAAAAAAACTCATGAGTTTCTCATAAGTAAAATAGAAAATATTGATAATATAAGTGACCGGATGTTACAAATGGCATCAGAACCCCTCATGTACCGTTGGGGTGTTGGGGAAAACATTGTCGATGATGATGAGTCTTCATGGTCATCAAGGATGATGATTCAATACGAGGGTTAATGGTAAAATCTTAGTAAAATCTCACATCGGCGATGGACAGAAAGATGTTGGGTTCATAAGTAGTTAAGGTTAGTATCATGTGTATTACACGCGTTGAATAAATAATATGTCTAATAGTGTTTAACGAAAAATTATTACATTATAAAATGATATTTTGAGATAAGATATGATTAAAATTATGTATAAGTAAATACTATAACATAAATTACAAAACAATGATATCATTTTTATACCTTTTATGTTTTTTTTCAATTGTTTTACTTTTTGTTCCAAACAATCCCTTTTTTAAAATATGTCAATTTAATTTTTTCTTATTATAACTCCAAATTTAGTTATTTTGTTTTATAAAGTTTTTTACAACACCTTAGAGTATTTCAGATTCTTAAAAATTTATAATTACATAAATTTATTCCCTTGGAAATTATATTTGTAAATTAGATCATTTACTTAAGTTATTAAAAAATTTATTTTTAATCTTAAAAGAATTAAATAATATTATTAGTAGTTATTATAATTATTTTAGAAGAGAAAGAATTAAAAAATATGAATTAGGATATCTAGAATTGTGATAAGTATGCACTCTAAACCCTCCTCTATTATCATAGATAAATGTCATGTATCTAATATCACTAACTTGTTTTGATCGTATTGATTGTGGATGACATGAGAATTTCACTATTAAACGTGCTTGCATGAAAGCAATCCACAATATTTTTATATAAAAAGATAATACATTATTTTGTATTTTTAAGCTCATATTATTTATGTGCGTTATTATGTATTTAGTGCAGTTTATTATGATTATTTGTTAGTTATTGTGTTTTTTAAAGTTTTGAATTCTAAAAATATAATTATGATATATGGTTAAATGCTATGCATTTCTAGTATATGAAATACAATGATAAATTAATAATTAATTAATCTAATACATTAAAAACAAATATAAAATAACACAAAAATAATATAAAACAAAAAACACAATCATCGTATTTTTTATCGTAATTGTGTTATATTAAATACTATGCGTTTTAAAAAATACTTTAGTAAAACAACATGGTTGTGTACTTTTAGTTGTAAAACATAATGATAAAATAACATATTATGTTATCTTAAATACTATAACTTTTATAATATAAATTAATTAAATAACATAATTAGGTACTTTAATTGTAAAACAAAATGATATATAAAAAGTTTATATAATCTATAAAAACAGCGACAAGAATAACACATTGTATTATCTTGAAAACTAAGAACTTTTAAGGAAATATATTAGTGAAATAATATCGTTATGTACTTCCACTTCAAAACACAATAATAGATAATAAGTTTATATAATCTATAAAAATAATGACAAAAAATAACACAAGATTAGCTAAACATAAAAACACAATATTACATATAACAAATGATTAAAATTATATGATACAATAAACGAATTAGGCATAATGATTTGTGACATTTGATACAATAACTAAAATGTTATTTCCTTTAAAACAATAGAAGATCATGTCAAGATTACACCATTTTTAATATAACTCTACCCTAATAATTATATGGTGATGTCGCACGTACTTATTTTAACGTGCACTATGAATCGGTGTTTGTTTCGACATAATTTTGTTTAGAATCGTGTTAAATATAATACAATTTCAATCAGTGGTATAAATCAAATTGCTCTATGTTTTGTCATGAATTTTGTTCTAACAAGTCGTCTCAATTGTAATTTATACTTTAAAACGACGCGCATGGCCCTGCCACAACATGCGCCAAGTAGAAAAACTAGCTAGATATTATTTTTCAAACCCTAAATGAAAATATGTTTTAATAATATTTTACATTATATTATCTTACAAATAGATTTTTTTAAAAACCCGTTTTATAAAATAAAATTTTTAATAGCTTTTTAATAAAAGGGCAATTGTATATATCCCCCTCTAATCTTGTAACAATTTATATTATATATAAAACACTGTTTATAAATTACTAACACTTTTTATTTAACACAAAAATGAAGAAGAAGTATTATATAAGAAATTTATAACAAAGTTTTAATTTTTTTAATAATATTAAAAAACAGTTTTTGAGAGAATTTAAAAAAGGTGTTTTTAAAATAATAAATAATATTTTTAAAAATAACCTTTATGCATAAAATATAAATTAAGTTACAAATCAAACACATTTAAGAACATAAATATTAATAATAGACAAATTTTCATCGTGGAAAAATCGTTACAAACCTAAAACAACACATTTTAACTATGCTAGACAACAATTAAGTATGGATTTCTAGACGTGACTTGTACATCGTTTCACACATGATCACAACAAACTTGTTTGCGATCAAGACTGTGTAGGGCATAACAATACCCTACTCATCAACTATACCTGATCCAAAGAAATACATACACTTAGGAAAGTTTACCTTAAATTGGAAGAACTCGAGCATACTATAGGGTGAGGAATGGCTGATATGTAGCATTGGCTCTACTGTCACTCCCCGACTGACGGCGGAATCATCGAGGCGAACAAATGTGAAATGATTGTGCATATCTCATGGAATTAAATAAGTTGAAATAGTATTAAGTGTTATTTTTCATTGAATAATACTAGACAATTAAGTCATTACAATACAACAAAGACTTAAACAACAACATAAGATATTTAGTTAAACTAAGTCTTAGTCCTATATGAGCAAGAAAAATTCTTTAAGTAGCAATCTTGAAACATATTAAAAATAAATGATCAACTTTGAAAGTTGGTGAGTTTCCATGAGTTTAACACACACACACAAACATAATATAAAAGGCAATACAAGGTTACCTTAGTATTAGAAACTTCTTGAATTTACTTGTAAAAGAAAATTTTTAAAATTGAAAGAAGATATGTGAGTGAGATTTTTGAAGAATAAGCAAGTAAAAAGTGATGCCTAAAACTTGCTTTTATAGTTGATGTTAGAAGGGGGTTATGAATGGTGTTAATGGTGAGTTACAAGTCTTTCAAAAGAGGATTATGATTAGAACTTAAAATAAATATAAAATTAAATAATTTAAATAAATAAAATAATAATTACAATTTAAACTCTAAATATAATTGAACAACTTCTTTTTCTATTAAATCTTAATAGACTTTATAAATCTCACAAGAACTTGTGATTTGATTATTTATTTAAGTTGATTATTTAAAATCTTAATGATATTAATAACCTTTTATTTTATAAAATTTATATTATAAATTATAAAATTTAAGTTAAATTGATTAACTGACACATTTATTGTTTTTGGAACATATAAATAAATAAAATGACTAAATAATGAATTTTATTTACAAGACTGATTCAAACAGGTTTGGGTTTGAGTTTATACTTTGAAAATAGGCCGATGTTACAGTCTCCCCTACTTTATAAAATTTTGTCCCGAAATTTAATCACGAGAAAATTAGTTTCAAGGTTATGAGAAGACTTGGATTTTGTTTCGTATTCGCAAGTGAACTCTTGGGTACGTTTAAATTCATCAAGTTTAGTTATGATGTTTTGCTATGCTTAAGTTTGTTAAATTTCATAATTAATGATTTCATGCGTTTCTTAACAAAATATATAAGATCAATAATATATAATTTTAATTGATAAACTTCTGTATTTCACACGGTTGAAGATGATTTAGGAAGGTTTTGTCACGAATACAGCACCAAGTTTTAGATCAACAC
The DNA here is from genome assembly GCA_018326385.1 of Flaveria bidentis. NCBI lineage: Eukaryota > Viridiplantae > Streptophyta > Magnoliopsida > Asterales > Asteraceae > Flaveria > Flaveria bidentis. Next base: position 2,962 of record BJCM01064260.1, on the reverse strand, counting down.
GAGAGTCTTCTTGACAAACACGATAAATATTTTTAAGACACTTTTGGATGAGATGTAAATTCATAGGAGCTTCTCAAGCAAATAAATTCGACAAGCTTCTTGGATGATCGATTCTTGTTTACTATGTCATTGAGGTTTCAAGTTACATTAGTTAAAATTGATACGAGAATCGTGTTTGTTAAGATTAATTGTTTAGTTCAGAATAAGAGTATCATCGTAATGACTTTTCAGAATAAGAACAGTTTTGATGGGAAGTGTAGATACATGTTGTTCCTAGTTTATGAGCTTAAATGTAAAAGCCTTTCATGTCTTACACATATGTAATGAAATGATTCAATGAAATATAAATATGTGGTTGATGTCTATTCATGTTTATTTATTTCATATTATTATTGTGTTGAGTATAATTCATATGTATGAACTTATTATATAGGTTTGAGGTTGTTGTACATAGTTCTTAGTCAATAATGATTAAGAAATGTGTTCAACATAGTCGGATGAGTATTCATGCTAATGGACCATACTTATGGACCATACGCATGAATACATCGTGTTTATGGACCAGTCGCACAACTGAACCTTCAGTCGTGCGTATGACTCAGTCGCATGATTAAGTCGCACGACTGAACCATGCTAATGGTTTAGTCGTACGAATGAAAACTACAAACCTATAAATACACTTAATTCGTGAAAAAATACAACACTTCGAAAACTTCATAATTTATCGAACCCTAGCCGTCCAGAACGTCCAGATAGCCAATCCAACTTCAAAGTCCGTTCTTGATTGATTCCTACTTGTTCTAAAAGTCTAGTTCATTCTTATATCGATCGGGTTAACGTTCTCACTAATTGGATCGCCAATGAAATAGGATTCCGCACTATTTGATCTGGTCTCACGCATAATCAGTTAGTATTCCATACGTACACGGTCCTGACAAGTGGTATCAGAGCTTTGGCTCTTGATTTTGCGTGGATTCGATTAGTTTTGGTGTTAAAACTTACATTTTAGTTCAAAAGAGTCACCACATTGGTTCTAAAGGTGTTTTCGACATTTGCATGCATAAAAGTTGTGTTTTTCATCATACGACAGATTAGGGTTTCTGGGAAAATAGTGTTTTTGTGTCAAAGTATCAAAATCTTCGATTTTACAAAAATAGCAGCCTCCAGTCGCACGATTGGTCAAGTTGCACGATTGAACTCACACGTATACTTCATTCGCACGACTGAAGTCAATCGCATCCCTCATTCGCACGACTGAACAACTCCAGTCATTTGATTCCAATCGTATTGTTCATACGCACGACTGAATCCAATTGCACGATTGAATTCATTCGCACCTTTCATTCACACGAGTGAACCATACTCATAGTCCATTCGCACGAGTGAAACTGTCTTATTCTAAAAGTTCAAAGTTTATAGCAATGGAAGATCAATTTGCTACCTTTACTGCCGGAAAGAACTCTCACATCCAAAACCTTCTGCTTCTAGAGAATGAGATTGGTAATCATAATAAACTACCGAAGCTTATAACGTTAGATGATTATCCACAATGGAAACAGCGGTTCGAGATTTATCTAAATGGAGTTGATCCCAATCTTTGGACATCCATTGAGACTGGTTACACGATACCAGTCAGTGCAAATGGAGTAAAGTTAACATTGGGGGGAATGAGTGAATCACAGAAGATACTTTTCAATGCTGAGAAGAAAGTTTATGCTATGTTGACTCAGTCAATACTGAAAGACATCTTTCATCAGTTTTCTGAGAACAAGCAGGCCAAAAAGCTATGGGAGGCCCTAGAGAAGAGGTATGGTGGAAACGCGACGTTGAAGGCTCTAAAGGCTAAGGATCTCAAGAAGGAGTTCAATAATTTCTCTTCGATAGGAAAGGAGAGCTTAGATGATATTATTGACAAATTCTATCATCTGATGAGTGAGTTGCAAACTAATGGCGTACCACATCAATGGAAGATAAAGTTTCAAGCTTCGTGCACAATGTTCGGGGTATTGTACATGTCATCGAAAGTAATGAACGTACGAATGAAATTAAGAAAGTTATGTATGAAAGTGAACGAAAGTGAATGATAATGACGTACGATGAATGAGAGAAAGTTAACAAACGAATGATGAAGATAATAATGATATTATCTATGTGTACGTACGATGTGTGATCATGTACGAAAGTATAGTATGATTTTATAGAAAGTAAAAGAACGGTTTTAAACGAAAGTAACGTATGTTTTATTTTAAAACTAGAACTCACTCAACAACGTTGACTTTTATGTGTTTCCAGTTGGCAGGTAAAGGTTGCTGAGGATGACACGGGGCGGCTACTTGGCTCATTTTTGGATGGCATTCCCTTGTATAATGTTTTTGTATTGTAATGCGAATAAATGATGTTTTGTAACGAATGTTGTATTAATTTCCAAAAGTATTTATAATAAAATGAAATGGATGTTTAAATGTTTCCGCTGCAATATTTTATTTAAGTTGATGTGTATATATGTTTTATGTGCGATGAATGGCCAGCTGTAAGTGTCCCGGGAATGGGGCCTTACACTTAGTTAATCGTTATAACTTGTAATTGATATTCTTGGTCAAGGTTTGATTGTAGCTATATGTTATCTATAAACTTGTCTTATTCGTAACCATTGACATTAATTACTACTTGTAAACTTATATATATATATATATATATATATATGTATGTATGTATATATATATGTATGTATGTATGTATGCCTAACCCATAGAAACTCACCAACTTTTAAAGTTGACCCTTTATTATTAACATGTTTCAGGAAATGCATAAGGTTGATGTTTATCTTTTAAAGCATGTTTACACTGTCACACCCTCAAAATCCACGCGCGGAGTTTTACCGCGAGGTGTGTGAACAAACCAGGATCACAGTCACTAGTTACTCAGAACGACACTATATGCCACATTCAAAACAAAACCAACC
>BJCM01064257.1:0-13536 GCA_018326385.1 Flaveria bidentis | reverse complement strand
ATGAACAGACTAAAACATAACAATGAGTTTATATTTGTTTTGTTTTATTTGGTTAGATATTCATATCATACGAGCAAATTATTAATTTTAGAGTTAAATGATTTTTTGGCCAATGGTTTTATGTCGACGTTTTCAATATTTGTTAGTTTTGCAGTTTTAGTATCCGTGTTTCAAAAAAATCACCAACACAACCATTCCGTCCAAATCCCTAGATAACGTCCGTTACCACCATGGGTAAAACCGTTATTTCCTTTATTAAATTGTTATTTTCATCCATGGTTTTATATCATTTTTGTTATTTTATTACTCCCGATCAATCACATTCACATTCATCCTTTCTTTTTCTTTAGCATGATCTTTTCTTCTTCTTCAACATCACTGATGATAATTTAAGTATAATTATTATCTCTATTTGATTTTAAAACTTTCAAAAAACAGTGGCACGCTGCTGGTTTTTGTTATTGGTTGTATAATTTATAGTTAAGCTTTTATAGCAAGTTGTTTGTCTAGTTTAGTGGTTAGGTTTTTAATTTCTCTATTTGTCATACTCATTTTCAAGACTCGTTTCATACGTTTTTTACACCGGTGTGTTTCTTTTTTGTTTATGTGGTTTTGCCTTGTGTCCGCATGTATAGCTTCTTTTTCTATTCTTTTTTTCCGCTTTGTGCCTTTGTCGTTTCCCATATCAATTTCAATAATAATTCATCAAAACACTTATCAAGGGTGAGAATTGCTAATGGCGAAAGATAAAAGTGATTCCTCAACTATGATTATTAAGATTATCTAAAGTAGTCTAGAAGAAGAAGTTGACAAAAAAGATAGGTTGAGTACTATGAATAAAGTTTATTTTCGTTATTAACTTGTAAGTTGACACCGCATGATATCGTGGATAAAATACATATAAAAATTAAGAAACTTTATTTACACCGGAATATATTATTAAATAAAAAAATTATTTACAATATTAACTTTAACAACTAGCTAAAACATTGTCATCTTCAAAAACACAAAACATATTGTAACATTATAGGTGTATTTGATCACGAGTACTGAAATGATAAAAATGATGTAAAACCATGAACGAAAATAGTAATTTAATAAAGGAAATGACGGTTTTACCCCTGATGGTAACTAACGTTATCTAGTGATTTGGACGGAATGACTATTTCGGTATTTTTTTGAAACACGATTACTAAAACCGCAAAAACTAAAACATAAAAATGACAAAAACGACATAAAACCAAGGAAAAAAACATTTAACTCTTGATCTTATTGTAATGTTTTAAACTTGACAAACCTGGTAGGTGTAGTCGAAAATTTATATAATTATATATATCGTTTTTCAAATCACCAACCGTCATTAAAATTTGTTCAGCAATGATTAGAGGTTGGTTTATGATGTTAGTCATTTAATTACAAATTGAATCTTGGTTATTCTGTGTAGAATGCATGTGGTGTTTTGACTTTTAAATCATTTGAGAAATTAACATCTCACCTGTCTATGAACTTTATCTTTAAAGTAAAAGCTATCTGTCAAATTTCACAATCTCAAATACAATTCCGACGATAAAATAAGGGTACTAACGAAGTGACATCCCAGATTATAAATCGACACCCACCTATATGTCGCGTATGAGTTCATACGCGACGTATAGTTCTCCCCATAAATGCCAAACATTTCACGTTATATCAGATGTTGTCGTGGAGGCTACATGCCTCGTATAGGGCCATACGTCGCGTATAGGCTTGTCAGACGACAAAACTATCGAAGTCAAATCAGTCATTCAGCGGGCCTATACGCCGTGTATGGGCCGATACGCTGCGTATAGGCCTGGGTCATATGGGTGTGGGATGTATCTCCTTCGATACCTATACGACGCGTATGGGTCTATACGCGTCGTATAGGTGTCGGTGGAGATACCTCCCACACCCATACGACCCAGGCCTATACACAGCGTATAGGCCCGCTGAGTGACTGATTTGTCAACACCCACCATACACCCGGGAAGATCCCGATACAAATACCATAGAAGATATATTTTTTGGTTATCCAAAATCATACGACACTTGGCGTGCATTCCCGCACGTGCTAATAATAGACGCGACATATAAAACAAACATGTACAAACTTCCGTTTGTTCAGATTGTTGGTGTGACCTCGACACACATGACATTTTGTATTGCTCATGCGTTTATTAGTAAAGAACGAGAATATAATTTTGAGTGGGTGCTTAATATATTGAAAGATACGTTAAACATGTGTATGGAGCCATTGGTTGTAATAACAGATAGAGATCTTAATTTAATAACTGCATGTGTTAAAGTATTTCCGAATGCTTCGAAATATTTATGCAGGTGGCATATTGATGAAAATATCGCGAAACACTGTAAAGCAAGTTTTACGAAAGATGACTGACGAAAGTTTAAATATGCATGGGCACGTTTGTGTGAGTCTCCCACGCCGGAGATTTACAAGTATAAATATAACCTTCTTTACGAACGACTAGTTGAAGCGAAGCGAAAAAGTAAGTTTTTCATTATATACGTACATACAATACTGTTAAATAAAACACTTAATTTAATTTTTTTAAATATATTTTCAGAAGTATTATCATATATAAACAAAAATTGGTTAAAGAGTTATAAGAAAATGTTTGTATCATCCTAGACTAACTCAAACCGCAATTTTCTCCAACACACAACAAATAGAGTCGAGAGTGAGCATGCAAATTTAAAAAGATATATTAAATCAACAAATAGCTCACTGGATAGACTTGTGGAGTTTGTAAAACAACTGGTAAACACACAAGAGGTAAATTTAAAAGAAAGTTTTGAGACAAGCAAAATTAAAAATATAAATCATCATAATCTCCCGTTGTTTGATTACCTGCGAGGTAAGGTTTCACACAAAGCTATTGATTTATTAGTTGCCGAAAACACTAAATTGCATGTGATGCACTCAGCAAATGCAATGTGTGGTTGTCAACTTTTCACTAGTTGTGGGTTGCCTTGTGCTTATCGGCTGAAAAAATAAGAATATTCTGGTAATAGTCATTCCATATTTATCATTTTTCTGTTACAGTAATGATTTTATATTAATTTATAATTTATAATGCAGGCACTAAAATTCCATTGGATGCAATTGACGTATTTTGGACGAAGTTTGATAAAATTAAACCATCATTTATAGTGAATGAAGAAGTCGATGTTGAAGATGAGATAGAATGCGTGAAACAACAAATAATGACACAACCCGCCCCTGTAAAATTTAGTTTGGTGGAAAAAATAAAAAAAATTGTGTATCCATAGAAAAATAACAAAAAAACGCCTGTTATTCAAACAGATATTCGCGGTCGTCCAACGTTAAAGGTTCAACAACAAAAGCAAGACACTCAACATAGTACGTGTGACATACCAAAACATAGCTCATTTACTGGAAGAACAACTTCAGCGGTAAAGTCTCAGAAGCCCGTCATACAACATGTCGTTCCACATCTTCAAAGGTGTCCCAAAGTACTAATGAGTTTTCATCGATTTTCGGAGATCAGCAATTAAATAATATAAACAGGTTAAAAAATTGGATTCCTTCAATCTTTCATCGGTATATTTCACGTATACGAGATGTTCGACCCGATGGTAATTATGGTTTTCGATCTATAGCTTTAGTATTGGGGTTTAATGAAAATAAGTGGATGTATGTGCGACAACAACTTTTTGAGGAGTTGGACACACATGAATTGAATTACATAGAAGTTTTTGATACTTTGTACATCAGACAGTATAATGACTTGTGTCACACAATAGATTGGCAACGTGTGGAACCTGCGCCTGAAGAAAATTAGATGATAATGCCGTATACGTGAATAGTAATTGCTCAAAGGTTTGGTGTTATTCTTCATCTATTAAGTAATGACGGTTGTCAAACATTTTTTCTTTAAGGGCGATCCGAATAGTATGATGTCTCATCATGTCGTGTCGATTGTTCATGTCAACAATAATCATGTCGTCCACGTTAAATTAGATGGAGATTATTCGATGCCTACATTAAGTAATCTTTGGATTCTTAACCGCAACGTACATGCTGCAGAATGGAAGATTATGTATAGGAGTCGTATCTCGGAATACAACGCAATAATAGAAGATAACCCAGATCCCCCAACTTATATAAACTTATTTTAATTTACTACGTTTGTATTATATTTTAATATGTATTGTATTATATTTGGATTTTTAGATTGAGGATGACGTTGATGTTATTGTTCAACCTATCACACACTTTTAAATTTCCAAAAAAAATTAAAAAAATAACAAAGGCAGCTACACATCGCGTATGGACCCATACGCGGTGTATAGCTTTACGAATTAAAATCGACTTTTCCTCATTTTTGACCTTACCACACATTTTCAAACCCCAAAAAACTCTCTCATATAAACCGATACTACACGTATTGTTCGTCGATTTCTCTACATTCAAGTATGAAATATTGTTCTTATATCTTTGTTATGTTAATCGTACACTAATTTAAATGTTAAAGTAGTGTTTTATGTGTTAAAAACGTGGATTTAAAAACTGGTATATGAACTATACGTGCTGTATAGCACTATACGCGGCGTATAGTTCATAGGTTGAAGATGACTTTGCTTGGTTGGTAGGTGGTCTATACGCGGCACAAACACCATACGTGGGGTTCTATACGCGACGTATAGGTTTATACGCGACGTATAGGTCTATACGTGCAATCATCATCTTAAATTTTGTTTTCTTATGCAGATATGTCTTCCGATTCTGAGATTGAGGCTGACGTTGATGTTATTGCCGATCATCCTTGGCTATAATTTAAGCCCGGGTCTATTGAGCATGCAAAGTGCTCAAAATTCGTTCGTATGAAGATCGGTCATCAAAAGGCAGTCGATTGGGAGGTGATGGCCAAGCTTGGGAAGCGCGATTGACTCACTGGTATTATTGGAGATAATACGCCATGGAGCCGTTTATTTGAGTTGGCGTTCTTACCTTCTTACTGGGAGCTGACGGTGGAGTTTTTATCCACCTTTATTTATATTCGTTCTAATGAGATGGAGGAGGACGATCTGCGATCTGAGATTTCGTTTATGCTATGTGGACGATCACATTAGATGTCGATTGAGCAGTTTGCCGTTTTCTATGGACTTTATTATAAGCCGGAGACTGTTACCCCTCTATTTACCGAGGGAATTACTAAGATTGAGGAGACCAGATTGATAGATTGGTGCCCTCAGATTGTCGGAGGTCCATTACTGAGGACTAAGGGTAGGGTCACTAGCATTAGAGATCCTCTCATTCGTTACTTGCATCACATGATCGCCACATCCATCACGTGACGTGGCAAGAGTCGGGAGTGGTGTACCATTCCCGACTTATTTTACTTATATTGTTTGCTTACGGGGACCAGATGCAACCTGACGAGATGTTTGGCACAATATTACGCTTCGTATTATCATTGCCAAGAGCGAGGAGCGGTGTATGGCGGCGCGTACATTATGATGATTACACGTTATCTTGGTTATCTTCCTCGCCATGTTGTTGACGTATCTCCTCCGATCGAGCCGGTGAGATTAGATCGCCGTACGTTATTCGGCATGCGTATTATACGCCAGTTTCCGGGTGGCATACGGTTCTCTTTTCTACCCGGTGAGATCTAACATCCGACACCTGTTCAGCAGGTCGGCGATGACGATCCACAGCAGCAGCATGAGCATATTCCGCATGATCAGCCGCCACACGACCAGCCGCCAGCACATCAGCCACCACCTCAGCCACTGTTCCGTCGATATATTTATAGAGATGTGAGGTTGTCTGCACGTATGGAGACATTTATGCAGGAGATTACTACGAGATTACGGGATCAGGTCATCGGCTCGATCGAGTTGAGGATCTTATGGATTGACACGTTCAGCTTGAGATTGCACGAGCCTGTGTTGTTGGTATTGATCCTCCAGACTTGCCATCGCCTCCATATTTCCCAGATTCATCGTAGTTTTTTATATTATTAATTGTACTTTCATTTTGTTATGTATTTAAAAATTTCATTATTTATATTATCATTTAATGTTTGTTTTGTTTTATATGTTTTATTGGTTAATTAAGATTTAAAATTGTCGATTAATAAGTTACAAAACATAACTTATACGCAAAATCTCAACCTCAATGTGCAAAATAGAGCCGACACCAATTTTTATACGCAAAATTTTTATAAATAATAATATATAAAAAACATCCTAATCTATACGCCGCGTATGGGTCCATACGCGGCGTATAGGTTCGTCAGCAAACAGATAAATTTTGCATGAAAAACTTGGAAACTTATACGCCGCGTATGGACCCATACATGGCGTATAGCTACCCCGACACGAGTCTGCCATGGTCTTGTCAGAGATACCCTATACGCCGGGTATGGGTCCATACGCGACGTATAGAGGTATGATGACTTTCCCGCCAATCGACCCTATACGCGGCGTATGGACCCATACGCAGCGTATAGGATACACGGGTGTTGATTTAAAATTTTGAGGTGTCCAAATAAAACGACCCTAAAATAATCTAACTTTTCTATACTTAAATACGGTTTATTATATATTTTTAACATTATATAAAATGTTAATAATCAGTCTCATGCGACTATGCGAGTAAATCGGGTTAGTATAAAATGAGTTCAATATTTGGTAACAGGACAAATATCACTTGAAACCATATCTATATGAAGAAAAGTAAACGAAGATTTTTTTAATTCAACTCTAAATAACTAGTTGTATTTCGGTTATCTTGCAGGTCCAAATTTCCTGGTCATTTCTACAAATGAAGTTAAGTTTATTTAAATCGATCTTTTTAGTTATAAAGAGTTTTACTAATTATTTAACTAATATTTGACAAGATGATAGCATACTGTTTAACATTTAAGTACAAACTGTTGGAATGACAAGATTATCCTGTGTACGAACTGCGTACACAATGAAAACACAAAAAAATTTGTTAGGTTTTAAAGTTTAGTTAGATAAAAGAGTTTATAAGTGCAAACTGTTAAAATGACAAGAAATTAATGAAAAGATATGTTTGATTTTAAGAACTTATTGATTTCAATAACATAACTATTTCCTTGGACAAATTACATATACCTCATAGGCTAGCTTATAACCCAGACACTTAAATAAATAAATTGTCATAACCTTAACCATTCATAAAACACGAATATCCCCTATATTATGTATGCGATGGCACACCATAGGCATATGCATCACCAAGGTGTTAATACTCAAACTGCAAGGCATTACTCAATAGATTCAAGTTATATATCCTAAACTGTATACTTATGTGTTCCTAGCATACTTTCTTTGCTTTCAAACCCACAAGAAATCATTCACCAAATCATATTTGATCATTTCTACATAAAAAAATACCAGGAATTAACGCGTACAAATTCATGATTTGAACTAAAGTCATGAATATGATATTTATATATATCCCACCTTAAAATGCTTCAAAGTGAGCTCCAATAGCCTCAATCATCATTACTTTCTTCCCAAGAACAATTTGTGACATCTTTTGAAGTTCATTAATTTTCACCCTTGTAAGTTTGATCTAGTTCTCCCTACCGATATCTCCAACATCACTCCCACCATATGAGAAAGAAACTGACAAGGGTATTAAAGTTGAAATATTATTAAATGTATGTGATTGTCAATCTTAACAATAGTTTATGTTATATTGTTATATAGTAAAATGGAGTGAATATCCTTCAATTTCTCCACTCTTGGTAGTTAATTTGGAGAATGTTGTTAAGTTAATTTGGCTAATATCTTAGTGAGTTGATGTGACAGGAATTGGTGCAAGATTAACATCAACGAGTCACACTCACGCGTCCAAATAATATGCCAATTAAAGTTAAAGACTTTAGATTACGGGTTAGATTGTCATCATTCCTTTGATTGAAACTCATTATTTACTTCCACCAACCTCATTATGAAGATCTTGAAATATATGTTTCTGTCTTAAAGCTGGATGTTTTCCAATATATTTTCCAACTTTTTTCCCTTTTTCACGAGGGAGAAAGTTAGTCAACAATGGACACTTGTATGGCCATCTATATGATACGTACACAACTTTAATCCACAACCACAATTACACATATGCAGATGATTTCAACACATTTAACAATGCTAATTATAATCATTTTCAACCGACCTTCTTTTATCAATAGTTTTTTTATGTAGCGCTAGGAAAAAAAAAGAGTTTTTGAAACTGGGTCTCAACGAAGCAGTTAAGGTTTTACTCGTAAAATTCTCTACAAACCCTATCGATAACTCTGCTAGTGAGAATGTGGAATATTACTGGTACGTTTGTTTTTTATTAAGTAACTGAGAAAGAGTGGGGTTTATGGTGGACATAGTGGGAGAAAGGTCAATGTGTTGTAGGGAAAAGTGGGTTCAAATGTGGTTTTGCAAAAGGGATTTGCCAGTGAGGATACATAGTTAATGCATGACAGAAGACTAATTAATTTGATGAATTGACGGCATTCACGTCTTCGATTTGAGAAAAATTTACATTTTCTTTTTGCCTTTATAATCTTTTCTTCATTCTTTTATACCTATTCGTGACGTCGCCACAAACTTATAATTGGTGTAAGATATTCTTCAATCTTGTAGAAACTCTAGCCTTTAGTCATTCAAGGGTTAATTAATTATCTTCATAATATGACATTTGTAGATCAACTAAATCACTTAAAGGGGGTAATAACCGGTTGTAATGACGTAACATCTTCACCTCATTGGGGCTGCCCTTAACTATTACAGAAATCATAACAAAATTATATATCTTAATTATTGAGTAACAAACTTTTTACAGAGAAGTATACAAGACCTAACTTATGAACGTTTTACAAGGTCGAATTGAAATCTCTAAGACTCTAATTTCTCTTTACACGTCCTCATAATTTTCATGAGCACCACTCCATATCGAAGAGAAAAAGAAAAAAAAACATAACTGAGTTAAAAAAATAAGTAATGGAAAAACAATAGCAATGATAATGAGGTGGATAAATGGAAGCAAAACACAACTAGATGTTGATAACATATCCGATGATGAACATATCATGATACTGATATATAAGATCTGAACATATAATATTAAACTAAACAAATAATATTAAAATATAATATTAAAGTGATGCACACATTTTATTCTTAAAAATAAGTCGTGCAATAAAAGAAGCCACCTAAAGTTGAAACTAAATGATACATAGTTGGCTAAGCTATACACCAAATATGAGATGGTGTATGTGTTCTACGCCTTGAATTAAATTGATTTAAGCTAAACTAAGATTTAAACTTATAATCATTTGGTTTGAAAGTACATCACTTACCATTAGGATGTCATGTGAGGATAAACAAAATTATTTAATCTACAATTCTTAACATCAATTATTGAGTATATTTTTATGTTAGTGTTAAATAAAAGGATGATATATGAAATTGACAACATACATCAATAGAAGCAACACACGTATCAAGTCATTGGTTTTGTTTTGTTTTTTCTTTCCTTAACATTTAGGTACACATATGGTTTAGAGTTTTACTTATAACATTAATTATATAAATCCAAATTTGAAATTACAATGAATGATCTTTTTTTTCCTGTTGGTTTGGATATGGCTGGATATTTCCTATAGTTGTCTAGGCTTTATGTCCATGTTGTTTTAATTCTGGCTCCTATGTCACTTTGCCTTATAGGCTTAAAGACCAGCTATTGTATTTTAATGTTTTTGGTATTAAATTACATGGTTTTAAAAGAAATGATTTTGAAATATGTTTAAAAACATTTGGTAAATATATTATCCTCATATAATACATGTTTTACATTAAATATCTAAAACTCATACTGCAATTAATGTATGGTGTTTGAGTGAAAAATTAATTATGCAAATTGCTATACTTTACCACATGTAAAAGTTGAAAAAGGAACAAAGCTGAACTTTTGGAAGTCAAGGATTAAACTTTTTATATGCAATACCACTAAAAGGTTAAAAGGCAAAGAGGGAGGTAAAAGGTTAAGAGAATGTGGCAACCAATGTGATATGTCTCACTTCCAAAATTCATTTTACCCTCCGAGTTCATATCTTTTGTGAAATTTACATCGTTATGTACAAACATTAGTTGAGTTTAAGAATGTAAAAGTTGATTGATAGGGCTCCAACAATAAACCATTATCATGTTTTTAATGAGATGTCCGGGTGAAACGCAAAGTATGCACGTTACAATAAATCAATCATTGACACAATTTTTGACATACTAAAACGTTTAAGGGTGCACATGATGTCAAAATATCCAAAGTTTCAAGCAAAATGTGGCATGACAAACTATTTCAAAGTTAAGTATGTAGTTTTTGACACAAAACTAGCCATGAAATTTGGACTTGTCACTAATTTTATGACGGATTTGTTGGATTAGGTATATATAACCCAACATGAATTAACAAAGCGACTATGAGTTTTTGTTGCTAAAAATTTAATTTTTTTGGCTTTTTATATATTATTTATAAATGGTAAAAAGTGTTAAAGTAAATATGAAATAAGTGAACTAATATTATTTTAAACAAACTAGGTTTCCCCAACCTGCGCGTTGTGCATGGAATCCTACCATGATCCCACTTTGTAGAAGCTTTGCCTCTTACAAAGGAGGTATTGGGTTCAAACCAAAACAATTGTGTGATTTGGTGTAATATAGAAGTAAGATTTCTTTGCCGTTAAAAAAAATTAGTATCAAGGTTTAAATAGGGCTTTGGGTTGTTCAAAACTAAAAAACCCATACCCAAACGGTATCAGCCCAAGGGAATACTTTTATCACGCTCAACAAGTCGAAAACTAAATGGATGTTACAAGTTACATGTATTCTACTGTTCGAGTACAATTGTTTTTCAAAACGTTAAAATAACTTATCCAATATATTTTTAGCAGCAAGTGAAAAGTTTATATCACAAGAATCAGTGGAAGACTAACGTAAGAATACAACTAAGATTAACGTACGTTTTAAAGAATACAAAAGAAAAATACCAAAACATCATACGTGATACCTTAACCAGACAACTAGCCAACTACTTTATCACTAACCAACTATTTAATATAATCTATTCTATAACCTAAAGACTATAAACTATTTATTTCAATTTTATCAAAACTTTCCATTAACATATTATTTCACCTGTTAATGATTTCACCCTTAAACCATTTGTCATTAGACTATCCCAATTCACAACCCAACCAACTTAACCTTTTAATAAAGACTATTTTTTCTTTTCTCAACATGCACAACCTAGCCAAAACTAATTTTTCAACCATTCACAACTCAACCCAACCTAAGTTTTTATTAATTAACTCAGGGTTTATATATTTTTGTCTAATATATTTAATAATTTTTATTAATTAAAAAATATTAAGAACCGTCACAAATTGCCATGTGGCAACAAAAATAGGAATTTGGTCGTGACCTTGGGTTGTTGGACCAACCAGGTCATCAAATAAAACTCATTATCTTTTCTTTTTGTAAAATATGCCAAACCTGCACAAAGGAAAGGTCACCAATATGTGTGGTCTTAGAATAGTTGAAACGAATAGGAAAAAGAAAACTATCACGACTGGTTTCGTCACTTATCAAAAGTGGATTTACCATTCATATTAATATCAAAATGCAAAAGCTATAAGTATAGGACAACAACAAAACAACCGAAATTAAAAATCAATCATACAGAAAGAGACCTAAACAAAAAGAATGCTTAAGCAACTAACGTAATTTGGATTTAGTATCTTGAAGTTTGTTAACCTAAATGGATTATCATTATTAAAAAACGTATTAAATGTTATTGGGCTAAGCTTGGGCCTTGGATCGGTCTGGGCCGGGCCGGACCAAAGTTAGCTAAAAGGCCACAGTATTCAGTCTAAGCAGGAATCCTAAACGAGAAGCTTTGTGGGTCACGAAATTATGTCGTCTAATAATTAATTTTATGTTTTAAGCCACAACTAGTCAATGAATATAGTACAACACAAAAATTGCTGTTATCAATCTCTTCTTAGTTTTTATTTTACAATTTAGCTATTAATCATATTTGCCACTAATATCTTTTAATTATGAGTTATTACACCATATGATTTTTATTATACTCTTGACAATAATAAGTTTAAAGATAATACTAACTGGAGAAATGAGATTAAAGAGAGAAAAATTATGTCAAATATCATTGACAAACAATGACATATAAATTTACTTATTCAATTTCGATTTTTTTAAAATAATTTGCATGTATTTTGAAACTGCATTATATTTTGGTTCGAGTTAATTAATTGGGTTCTAGACATTTAAAATAATAACATATGCTTGTGTGCCCTGAGAATGCACTGTTTGTCAATTTAGAGATAGAATGATAACATAGTTAATTTAATTATTTAATTAGCAATCTATGTATTTAAATAAGTATTAACGCCACCTAAACCTCCACATGACGGTGACCATTTTTCTCTCTCAATGGACCACAATTATGTGTCCACACACATATCTATATATAGCCTATCATAATATCATAGGTGTTGTTTATTAAAATAATAATAAGAAATAATATATGGCACCCCGATCTTAGGAGTTGTTTGGTTTATAGAACTTAAAAAGGATTAATTCTTTCGTATTGCGACGAGTGACGTTAAACCATGTCAAATAGCGTCATTGTCATATCACCTTTAGTGATCATCAACATATGAAAACTCATATTAAAATAGAAATAAATAAGAAAAAAAGAAAACCAAACGGAAAAACGTTGAAGCACGCTCGTGCAACGTAAAACATTAAAAACAATAAATTAGTTGATCTAGGACGTGCACGTTGCAACGGAGACGTTAAACGAGAAAAAATAAACGTTTAATCACACGTGCATGTTACGGCGTATTTACTCTCAAAATTTATATTGTAAATCGAAGATGTTGTAAAAGATGATAACTATAGGCGACTAAATTTGTAAATGAAAAAATATACGGTTAACTTGTAATAAATATAAAAGTATTGGGTTTAAAACAAAAAATTAAAGGAAAAAAACTATATACAAACTTTTATAGTATTTTAGTTATTATAGTAAAGGTCCAATAATTTTAAAGATGGTTTCAATTTCATCTAAGGAATTAATCATTGTTTATTTATTTTAAAAGATAACAAGGAAAAAAAACATCTTATAAATATATCTTCACAAACATACCTACCCTCTCTCAACTCGCACAATATATAACCCAAATCTAAATCGCAAACCATCTTTGCCACCTCCAAACCTTCGACACCGACATATCAACGGTGTTAACGGTTTGAGTGAAATTAAAAACTAAGTCTAAAGCTCTTAAACTATCATTGTAATAAAAAGATTTAAGTTGAATTTTTTTACCTGCCCATTTGAACTAAAAACATAATTTAGTCTAAAATTCATAATTAGAGTTGAACATATTTGGTTGCGCACTAGAATGAATTTTTTTATTATGA
>BJCM01064255.1:0-13369 GCA_018326385.1 Flaveria bidentis | reverse complement strand
AACATGCATAATGATTATCATGCACTTTCCAGCATATTTTGTCACCTTAGCGTCACATCAACATCTCTCGCTTCCATATGTAAAGGTCAACATTCCTTTAACTTTCCAACATCTTAGTTGCAATTTTTCAATGAGTTTTCTATAGCGCAGCACATTGTTTGCTTAAACAATAGATATGAATGGCCAACATTTTTAAATATCCCCTCTCGTTCGCTTCTTGCTTCAACTAGAGTCATTCCAATTGTATCTCAATATGTTTTCCCAACGTACCGAATAAAGAATTCATAGTTTTGGCTTCAAATATAGTTCACGATTATGCCCTTTTTCCTTTTATTCTTCCGAGGTGGTCATAGTGATTCCTCCGAGCACTCATCATCATCGTTTAGGTCAATTGGAGCTCCTTGTGCATTCAAAGCACTTATACAGTACTCATTGAACTCAGATGTCTTTGTCCATTTCGAGGATCGACTCATCTCGAGAAGCAACAATTGCTTAGGAGTATGCCTTACAACTTCTTAAGCCACCATCCACCATCTAGTTAAACGATGTGCAGTTCTTTCAAACTCAGAGTGTGGTGGTATCCACTTTTAAAACATCCATATCACTCATAACACTTGTCCTTTATTGCGAGGCTCTTATAAATGTTATTAAACTGTCAACTGGCGTTAAGCGTATATATTTAAACATCACCTGTTACAAGATCCTCACAAACATCCACCCAAGTATAGGCGAAAGCCATTTCCTCGTTTATAGTCCACGGTTGAGCCAGACCATGTTTTTAGAGGTCTTTCTTTTCGACCTCTTAGGTTGGGTTTTGCCGTTTTGGGGATGGTTTTTGGGACAGATTGGGAATTTGGTATGGAAATTGTCATAAATTGGGTGGTTCCACTCATCAAGTGAGATTTGTAAGGTTGGAAATACTTTTGGATCAAACCATGGGTTAACAGTGTCACCCACATAGAACTGATTGTCTACTTGTGTTGTTTTGATTACTCTTTTTTAGAGTGTTGAAGTGAATAGAAAGAGAGTATAATAGAATAGAAAAAAGAGTAGAAAATACATAAATATATGAATTTTTAAAGTAGTATTTATAGGTTTGATTCTTTTAAACAAAATTTTTTATATCGCCGTTTCCAACGCTTTGATTATATTAAGATCAAAAGCATATACAGGTACAGTCAATGACTAAAACATATTAGTTAAACTTGAACCCCTACACCAAAAAACAAGATCTAACCATTAATAGTTTGAAACCCATATGAAACTGAAGGGCTGAACCCGAACCAAAGTTCGGTCAACAGATCCATGAGATGTAATACATTATCATTGGATTTTTTGAAGCTGTATATGAATTATTATATAGAGATATACATTTTTATTTGTGGGGTTTGTTGGCGGCTTTAATATTAGATGCCAATGGTTTTGTAGGACCAAGGAACAGTACAGCTGAAGAAAGCTACAAACTTTACACCAATGAAATGCCTATCAACTGGACCCCTCCCCCCAAAATAATAATAACAATAAAAATAAAAACTAAAAATACGTAAATTAATAAAATCCATCATTTGCTTTCAAATTTCTTAATGTCTAAGCATTTTACCAAGCAAAATTCAAGTTCAAAATAAGAAGCCCTCAAACTTAACTTTCAATACACATACATCATACATACATGGCACTGCAAAAATCATAAAAATCGACAGTTATCGCTTCTTATCGATGTGTTTATGGTTTTTAGTTGAACGTCCCCATGAACGTTATGAGCTGCAAGAATCTCCTAACCATACTTGTACTAATTTAGTAAAAAGCAAACCAAATTACATGAAAGATGACTCAAGTCCACAAGATAATAAGCAAACAAGCTACAAAAGCTCTTTGGTCTTAACCTAAGGTCAGCTCACTAATCTTAAATATACAACTAGCCATATTTTTTTATTTTTTTTTCTTATGAAAACCCTCAACCACTCTGTACAAACCACCAAAAATAAAATTTCCTATTCACAGTCAAAAGATTCTAGAAAACCACATATTATTATTATTATCATCAATACCTCACTTTGGACTTCAACTGCAACCTTCTTGCCTTGGTTCCCTCAGATACCCAAGTAGTGTTTCAGCCTGCAAAAAAAATTAAAATTTTGACTTAATACTCCACAATGGAAAAAAGAAAATGAAAACATAGACTTCAAATGAAAACATAGAGACTTCAAATGGATACTTGCACAATTTTTATATGGTTCTCGTAGCTTTCTACTTGAATTTTGTTTTAGACTCGTGTTAAATGACCATCTCTATATCTTGGTATACGAGCATTCACAACCTATTCCTTATTTTTATCCATATAATTGTACTAAAAATCACTATTTTTTCTCTATTCTTTTTAACTTTATCATTACTTTTTATCTCTCCTTCACTTACAACCACTTAAAATATATTAAAACTATTATATGGTTTTAAACAGTGATTCCCCAAAATACAAATTAAACAGTAAATTTAACATATCATTCACTCACAACCACTTATCCATATAATATAAAAAACATACTCACAGAGAAACATAGGAAATGGGCTGTGAATGCTTTAATGATATTGTGACAATAACATTTATTTGTCCTGATTAGAAACCAAATATTCCCTTTCAAAAATCTCTTTAGTTAGTTTCACCTTTTGAAAAAGCAATGAACAAATCCAGGGCAATCTATAAATTCAGACACCAAAAATCTTTAGCTGATACAACCACTTGGATCATATGATCCATGATTCTGTTTTTTCTTGATTTTGGGTACCCAAGCAAGATCTTTATTCTGACATATTAAAACATAATAATATTGTATGTAGACCCGCTTTCCTTGCACATTACAGTTATGACATATACATCAAGCATTAAAACTTGTACATCAAGCATTGAATGCAAGGTAGGGTACCCCAAAACCAGAAAAGCAAAGCATGAAATTGGTTGTCTCTTTCTAAAAGAATTCCAAGATTCACAGAAAACATAATTCTTCCCAACCCCCTGCATTAATTCTTCATAATTTGATTCAATTCTAAGCAAAACATCTAAAATCTAACCACCAACTCTAATCCAACTATAATACACGATTGCAGAAGTCACTAGACGTAACGGATCATTTGTGAGTACTCAGCCCAGGCGGGGAATACTCGGAAATGGTATACAATAAAGAAATTAATTTTCAAAAAGTATAAAAACGTCATATATTTTTAAATCAAAAGAATACTCGTTCACATAATAAAATGTTTCAAAAAGTGATATTTATTCTTTAATATTATATAGCATAGACTTAATAATCATTTAATTCGTATCTTTCAAACTATCTCCATGGAAAAAAAGAAGACAATCCAACAAAAATCAATGAAAAACAAGGAAAATCGACGAAAAACAAGGAAAATCGACGAAAAACAAGGAAAATCGAAGAAAAACAAGGTAAATCCGAGTTGTGCTGATTACTATGAATGTCGACCGAATTGATTTTCACAAACTCTGGCACCGTACCCACTACCGAGTACTCGTGAATAATTGCCGTCTAGGCCGAGTATTACAACACTGTTTCGGCATACAATTAACAGAAGTAGATTAGGTGTCATCAAAATCAAAAACACAACTTTAAGCAAAATTACATAAAGATTATACCTTGTGTTTAGCTCTAGCAGTTCCGGTCTGTGACAGAGCCACCAACGGCGGAATCACACCCTCTCCGACGAGCAACCCTCTGTTTCTACCACCATTAACACCTTCACAAAGCTGCAACAAAGTCACCACCGAAAACTCTTTCCCTTTCACCGACACACCATCTTCAATCACCTCCACCAACGCCGGAATCCCACCTTCTTCAACAATCGCAGTCCTCCCCTCCTCCACCGCCGCCACGCTGCTCAACACCACCAGCGCCTTCTCCGCCATCCCCACCGCCGCCTGCTCCTCCGCCGCTTCTCCGGCAGCCACCACCAACTCCACCAACGGCTTCACAACTCCGGCAGTTACAGCTCGCTTCTTATTCGCCTTCATCGAACAGAGTTTGTAGAGAGTTGTTAATGCGTCCTTCTTCCCACGGTTTGAACCGTTGATTAACAGAGATACTAATGGCGGAATTGCTCCACAGGCTCCGATTGACACCTTGTTTTCGTCGATCATGGCGAGATTCAACAACGCACAAGCGGCGTTTTGTTTGGAGACCTCTGTACCCGTTTTCAGAACGTAGATTAGCGATTTCACAGCTCCGGCACCGGCGATTAACGGCTTGTTTTCGTCGTGAAGCGAGAGGTTAAGCAACGCGGTGACTGCGTGTTCTTGTGTCCAAGGATCTGCACACCGGAGAAGAGGAAGTAACGCCGGAACAGCACCGGATTCGCCGATCAACGCTCGATTCTCCGATCGGTTCTTCGCGAGCAACCGTAGCTTCGCCGCCGCTGACCTCTTCACGGCGACGGAGGTAGAACTCAAGCTATCGATACAGATCTTCACCGTCGGTTGCAAATCCTCCGGCGAAATGCTCTCGATAATCTCCGTCGAGAAGTTCTCCCGTTGTAAAAACCCTAAGCACGGCTCCGCCTCCGGCGTCTGGTCGTGATTCCGATCACCGTCGTCGGTTTCCTCCGGCAAACACGCTAAACGCTGCAATTCACCGGAGATATCACTGCTACACGCGGAGAAATCACTGAACACCTGAGAACTCCCTAAGTACTCTTCAACCGACGCCGTAGAAGACGACGATTTCGACGAGCTAGTGTTCAAATTCGCCGTAGCGAGCTGGTGTAAGTGCACGTCGATGACGGAATCCGTGAGGTTTTCCGGCGGCGGCTCCGGCGGAGCGGTGGAGGCGAAGGAGCAGCTGTTGGCGAACTCCGTTTGGTGGAAGTTGGACCGTACGGTTCTCATGGAACGACCTAGATGCTTCTGGAACCTTGAGGGTGAAGAAGCAGCTGAAGATGGAGGTGGGGTGTAATACGGGCGGGTGATCTGGACCCGACCCGGAGTAGTACCGTGAGATTCTTGAAGAGAAACCATTAGTGATTGATGTAGAATAATCTGGAGATGAGCATGAAATATGAATTGATTGAATTGATGATATGAATGGAGGATGAATTTGGGGGTTTTTGATGGTGGTTGTTGTTGTTGTTGATATAGAGAGAGAGTGTATATGTGTGTGTGTGTGTGTAGGGGTGATGAGTGAGAGATTAGTGTTAATATTATTATGTGTGTGTTTGTGTGTTTTAATGGTGGAAATGGTGAAGAGTTTGCTTTTGGGGTTTGGGAAGGTGACGGGGTGGTTCGTTTTGTAGGGGTGACAGACAGAGCATTGTTTGACAGCTAAGCATTGAAGTTAACGTTGGACGTACAAGAATCTTTTCGCTAATTTGTAAATTATAAATGAGTAATACTAAGCTTAATACGATGTCTAATGTTATTTTGTACATGAGAAGCTTTATCTATTATTCTTTTTTATCATGTTCTACTCCTACAGAAAACAAAATATTATTGATGGATTAGGTTTTATCGTAACATGTTTTTGGGTATTAAGTTTTTCCGGGATTTGGTATTGATATGTTTGGGTTATTCAGCGTTGTGTGTGGTCGTGAGCATATGGTGTGTATTTTCGTCTTTGGCTACTCTGAGTAGTCGGGCTTGAACTATTATTCTTATCTCATGTTCTAGTCCTACAGAAACAAAATATTGCTGGTGGATCAGGTTTTATTATAATATGAGTTTGGGTGGTAAGTTTTTCTTAGAATTTTTGGTTAATGAGTTTGGGTTATTCAATGTTGTCTATGTTCGTAAGCATATGAGGTGTATTTTCGTCATTGGGTATCCTAAGTAGCTGAAATTTATTAGTTGATCGTTCAAAAAATCATATTTAAATACCATTAGCTTTAAAGTTCTTTTGTTTTTATTTTGAATCAGTGAACTAGCATTCACTAGTTATAC
The DNA here is from genome assembly GCA_018326385.1 of Flaveria bidentis. Classification (NCBI taxonomy): domain Eukaryota; kingdom Viridiplantae; phylum Streptophyta; class Magnoliopsida; order Asterales; family Asteraceae; genus Flaveria; species Flaveria bidentis. Next base: position 7,431 of record BJCM01064255.1, on the reverse strand, counting down.
TTTTAAATTAATCATAAATGTGTTAGGATTTAATGATATAATCTTTGGAAAAGTATATAAATTTACTACATGGATGTCCATGACCCATTGGTTTCAGATGTTATTTACATGTAATATGATGAAACTTAATCAATCTACCTCTTAAAAATAACACCATTTTAATGTCGTCGTCGTCTCTTTGATGATAATCATCTTTTCCTAAATTATGTTAAGTCTCATTAAACTTGAAATTGTATCATCAACACAATTGTTATTTTATCTTTTCTCGTATATATCATCATATTAAGTTACTATATTTTTTTGAACGATTAATTGGATCACTAACAGATCACTGACCCACTAGATTATCTCCATTATTTGAATACACAACTCGAGATCACTTTCAAAAGAAAAAAATCTCATTATAAATGAGAGAAAACTCTTTAATCCAACCTAAAACCTCAATTTTATCATATATGTGACTTGAAACCAAAAAGTCTTTTATTTTATAAAGTCTTGAAATAACTAACTATTTGCATTAAGGATCACTGATAATTAAGTTACTATAAGGAAATTATAATGTTATTCAAGTGTAATTATGCACTTTATGATATATGTTACAATGATTAGGAATCATGACAAAATGATAAAGTTACCATACTCATGTGCATGAAATTTGTTTTTAGCTAAGTAAAATCCCTAGTTTATAGAGCGTATCAAACGTAATTACATGTGTAAATCAAATAGGACATCAATAGAGAATACGTTCACCGTCAGAATATCTGTCACAATTGGTTTATGATGTTGTTTAAATGAGTCACGACGAGACTTAAACAATCATCCGTTGAAAAATGACATCATTTCTATGAGATCGAATGTTATCTAAATTATTAAAGTTTACTCTTGTTTTAATCTAAAGTAAACATATATAGTGATGTTCCATTAGAAATTCTTCATATGCAACATAAATTAATAAAATCTAGCTAAAAAATAATTTGTCTTTTAGCAAATTCCAATCTAAATATAATTAAAAACTAAATAATAAATATAATATTTTTATATGTAAAATTTTATCAATATATTTGCTTGAACTACTGTTGCTTTTTTTACGATTTGTATAGATTAACTCTTCTAACGTAACACATGAATATTATGGAGACAAAAGAAGTAATGATGTGTTAATCAATGTATAACACTTATAGGTAAAAGTGTTAGGATTGTAAAAGGTAAACATATAATCACCATAGAACATCTCTCAAAGTCAACTTAGTCATCACAACTCTTAGCAACATTGACGTTATATTATTATCGTGGATAGTTCTATTCTGTGAGGTTTTTAATGTTATATCAGAGGCTGAAGACTCGAGCTCCTTTCGAGTTGACGTGTTGGAGACTTTTTCATCATATGAAAAGCCTAGGTAAAAAACAAAATATATGTGCTCTAATGCTCATTAGCCGTGAGATTACAAGCCAGCGGGAAGTTGAGAGACTGAATTCTAAGGCGCATTTTGTAAAATGCATAAGAGTAAGTAAGGAGAACATGTACATAAACAAAATAAGAAAGAAAGATTTAGATAAAGAAGAGTACAAAGATAAACATGAACACAAATTTGTATAACAATATAACAACCTTTATGCATATTGAATAAACATTTCAAACTTATAACAAAAAACATACTAAAACAAATACAACACTAGAATATATCAAGAATTTAACGACTCCCTTTTTCTAAATACTAATCTTCTTCAATGAAAAAGGTACATAGAATAAAAAGAAAGCATAATATCTTAATACTCTCAAGTTTCTGTAAGTGTTTAAAGAAAGAAATTAGTGATAAAAAGGATGTTAGGAGTATATTCTAGATTACCATGTGTCCATGTTAGAGATTTTTGTGTACCAAGTTTGTTTTGTAATTAAGCTTGTTATTTCAGTTGTTTGTTTATAAAAGATGGTGAATTCTTACTTATTAATAGAAAAATATAGATATTGAAGAAATTTGTGTGACACAAAGGAAAAGAGAAGTATTCAACCCTTATACTGTGTTCATTTTCAAGTTGTATCAAAGTAGAGTGATAAAAAGGAAAAGCTATATCAAAGTAGAGTGAAAAATGTAATGTAAGGATTATTTGAAAATCAAAGCTTCAAACCCAAAGATCCAAATATGGATACATTATCATCTTCATCAACTACCTTCAACTGCTCATTCAAAAAGTACCTAATCTTTATATTAGTAATATGTCTAATACATCTCATATGGAGATAATATTTCCCATTTATATCAAGTTTGGTAATACATTTTTCAAAGATTAGGTGCATTTTGATTTCTAGTGTTTCTTTCATCACGTGTGTAATTAGTTCATGTATCTTAAGTTAAAGAAACTCTTGTTTAGCTTCTTTAAAAAAATTTAGCTTTAATGTTACTTCAAGAAATATCCCCACAATCCCTATATATATAGTTGTATGAGAAAGGGAAGTAGGGACAAACAACTTCCATGTACACTTTAAAACCTTTTTTCTCAACAAAAGAAAAGTTATCATTTTTGCTATGGCTTTCTAAACATTTTGTGTATATTTTAAGAACCAGTTCAACTTTTATTATAATCTTAAACACACCAAACCCGGGGCATAAAACGTTCGATTTACACATATGTAATACAGTTCCTAAACTAAAATTTCATTTGTGTGCAGCATAAAAGTAGCAATCTTAACATTCATGTCCCTTACATATATAATCCTTAAACAAATATAAAGACTCGTATATAAACATTATCAACAGGATGTTAGTCTATGGATAGGATAGCTTTCTCTTCTATGCCAATCACAGACTTTATAAATCATTGGAGCAAACCTACATGTTATCCCGACGTGCATGTTAAAAATCAACTATGTCGTGTGAGTTCTATTTTCACAAAATCAATTAAACTTTAAAGTACATTGTAACCTTCATATTATAGCATAATATATGCCAATCACAGACTCGGTACGTGAATTTTTTTGTATGTGAACAAGTGTTTTTTATTGAACAAGAATAGTCCAATAAAATGAGCTTACACAATTGACATTGGGCTGTATTAGCTTGTAATGGTTAGGAGGTCAAAGTTTGACAAGTTTGGTCAATTGATCGTGCGGATTATAAGATAAAATTGACTTTGCTTTGTGCAATTGTTTGTTTAGATTATATACATGTATTTGGAATGTTTGTCTATTAAAATGTTCAAATTATATAGGTCACATTGACAAATTTAAATGTCAATATTTTTTCTGAATGCAAGATAGAAGCATGTTCTATGCACGTAATCGTGTGACATTCTAGATAAAACGAGTAGTTTAATATAATATAAGATGCAACTATGTAATATATGAACATAAGCGTGCCATATATAACAAACAAAATTAAGAATTTGAGAAAATCAAATACTCTTTTTAGAAAGTAACAATTTTATTGGACAAGGAAACTAGCAAGGTGCTAGAACACGGTTATTTGGTGCTTTAGCATGTTGGTGTTATGATGAAAAACGAGAATTTTAGATAATTTAATATGTATTTATAGTCATTAGTTGTATGTCAATCTGTTAGAAAGTGAGAATTTAGAAATAAATGAAACACGCAACTACGTCATATTTATCCCATACCGGTGTATGTCAAAGTTTTATATTTAAAGACGAAAGACACGACTATGTGTATTATCACATAGCTAGCTGATACGTATCCGATGGGTCAAATAAACCCAATTGGATCCATGGATGCCCATGACCCAGTCAACCAATCAAGTGTCCTAATCAAGTAGAAACTGCAGGGTAGTGGGAAAGTGGCTGAATATTAGGAGTAACTATTGAATTTTCATTTAAGTATTTTATTTTTTTGTTCTAATGGAGGTAGAGAGATTAGTATTTGAAATTCTGGTTTGTATTAAGGAGATCAGTCCATCTCGAAGAGGACTACACTGTTTTGTACTCGTTTTTTATTCAATCAAGCCGACTAGGTTCTATCATTTTAAAGACGAAAGACACGACTATGTGTATTATCACATAGCTAGCTGACACGACTACACTGTTTTGTACCGGTGTATGTCAAAGTTTTCTATTTAAAGACGAAAGACACGACTATGTGTATTATCACATAGTTAGCCAAGTGATTTCATAATTAAGCTTATAGGTGTTTGATTTGAGTTGCTATTTAAAAGTAAACTAGTGTTAAGCCCGTCGTGTTGTGGCGCGAGCGTAAAACCTTGATAAGTAGCATCAATAGAACACCACCGTTAGTATCCACCAACATTAGAAAAACTCATATTAAAAAATAGATTAAATTACTATTTCATCCCTGAGGTTTGACGAAAACCACGGGTTCAATCCAATAGTTCATTTATTACACTAAAGGTCCAATAGTTTTAATATTTGTTTCAATTTCACCTAAAGTGTTAACACCATTAGTGTTTATTCTGTTAAATAATGTAAAAACACATTTTTGCCCCTGAATTTAATAAACACCCATCCACATCCCCACCCAACCCATTTCCCTCCTCTCTCTTTCTCTCTATTTTCTCTTTTATCTCTCTCACACACATAAAGGTGCACCCCTAGACCACCATCACCTCCGGTGATTACATCCACCACAATCGTGCATCGTCACCACCTATAACCCACTGACCACCTCCAAATCCGACATCCCTAGACCACCGTCACCTCGGGTGACCACAATCACAACCATCGCTCACCACCTCCATTTAAAACTGTCGGCCACCACCAAATTCGGCCACAGACCATCTAAAACCACCGGTGATGGGGCGGATCTGGTGGTGGTGTTGCCAAATAGAGTGGTGGAGGGGGGATTTGTCGATCTGGTGGTAGAGAGAGAAAAAAGGGGTGGAGGCCGGAGTGGCGACACGAGGTGGCGGTCGGAGTGGCCTGGAGGTGGAGATGGCGATGGTGATCGGAGGTAGCCTATGGGTTGAGGTGGCAGCCGATGGTTCTTGATTTCTAGACGAGAGAGAGAGAGAGAGAGAGAGAGAGAGAGAGAGAGAGATTGGTTGGGGATTGGGGGTCTTGAACTATGATGATGGTAATCTTGTTGGGTATGATAATGGTGGTGGGTGGTGATGGACTTGTTATGGATGATAATGGTGGTGGTGGTGGTGGTGGATGAGATGTGGTTTAGGTTTAGGTTTAGATGATGAAGATGACAAGATGATAGTATTTGATAAAGATTTTTTTTTTATTTTATATTTAATCATAAGGGTAATGTTGTAAATTTACACTAACTTGACGAAAATATTATAACGGTGTTAGTGACTTGGATGAAATTGAAACAAAAATTGAAATATTGGACCGTCAACGAAATAGTAATTTACTCAAAAAAATAAAAAAACAGGATAAATAAAACTGAAACGAAAAAGTCTAATTTCCCCCCGTGCTATGCGGTGGGAATGTTATCGTTTTTCTTTGCACTATGTAATGTTAGTGTGTTCATTATCGTTATGGCTTGTTGACAAACATACAATCAAATACCAAAATCTTTAATTTGTTCCAGTAACATTAAACCACACCAAATATACAAAACCACTCTCTAAAACAAAAAAAACCACACACAAAAAAACAAAAACTACCCAACCTAAGAAATACAAAAACCGCTCAAAAAAATATAAAAAAATACCCAAAAGATGAAAAAAAACGTGCAAAAAGATTATTACAACCAAATTATGCACAATATACAACCTAATATGTATAACAAAGTTAGTAATTAGTATTATTTAAATTGTTTGAAAATACCAATGAGAATATTTTACAAGTATTTATTAATCTTTTAGGTATTTCAACTCCTCATGTATTCACTAAATCATAATTTTGCTAAGCATGTGTGATATGTGGTTTCAAGTAAAGACACATCTGATTGTTATAAGAGCTTTATAAAGGGCTAAAAGACAATATTATTGCTTGTTTAATTTTGTTTTGCATTCTAACAACCATCATGGATAATTGGCAATGAGACGACGTTGTACACCTCATTTAATCAGAAGAAACTTGTATTTTAGTAATTAAACTATATCATTGGTAAATTTGAAATTAATAAGTTTGTAACATGAGATATTAAAAAATGGTTTTAGTTCATTTTTTATTAAACAGATGTTATGTAGGTCAAACAAATTTGATTTTCTCTATTTAAGTAAGTTAGTCTTTTGATAATTATAAAAGTATTATATATTTTTTATAGCAGTTACATTAGCTTCATCATCTTTAACCTTAAATCCTCATTATTAACAAAGAATTGAATCATGATCCCTTAAAATTTTGTTTAGTTTCTAAAACTCTCTTTCATATCTATCTTTATTTTAGTTAAATAATAATTCATATATTATTATTATTTTTCACTCACTATCAGTTAAAAAAATACAAAATAATAGATTTGGAATACAATGACCCCAATAGATGAAAGGATCATTATGATTTACTCTTAAATTATAATGATGGAGAATTGATGTAGGTTTACAGTTACATATTTTAAATGTTTCAACTATAACATAGGTGTAAAATTATAATTTTTAATGTTTTGCTTATAATGTAAAGATAAGGACATAAACGAAGATACTAGTAAATGTGAGTGCTCTTGAACCTTTAAATAATAGTATAATTATTAAAGTGTTACAATATAACAGTAAAAACTATCGAGATCCATATAATTTGTTTCACTCATCTACATACAAAATGTTAAATAAAAAATTGATTTCAAACATAAGCTGATGAAAGAAATTAATTCATTTTCTTGACTATAGTAAAAAGTGTAAAACTAAATGAACCGACAATAGAAGATAAGACTATCAGTACCAAAGTTTCTAAGTCAGAGTCAAAATAAGCTGACTAGAAAATTGATACAAAATCATGCAAACTTCTTTTTTAATATTATACATTTTTAAATAAAACCCACACTTGAATAATATAATAATCGGTGAATGTTAGTGAGTATTAAATGTTAGTAGGTTTAGGAAGCAGATGACCCAACCATAAGACTTTGACCTGCCGTCTACTTCCTATCAATTCTTTTATTTAACAAAAGTGACTGTTAGATCAACTGGTTTAAAATAAGACATCTTATGATTTTTTAAAATGAAGGTCATGGATTGGAGTCTCACTAGGTGTAATATGTTTCTGCAGGATCGTTGAAGGGGGTCAGTTACAACACAACAACACAAAGAGGAGATTAACTAAACTTTAATCAAACAGTAAACTGGATTAACCAAGTTAAGACACTAGGAACACAAGTAATGTAAGAGACAGAACACAAAGAACACAATTGTATGGTTTTTAAAAATGCAGTATATTGCGTCTATGTTCTATTACAAGTGTTACAAAACATAATGGAAAGATACAAAAACATAAGATACTTATACTACATCCTACAGCCGGCTATACTTTGAAAGCCAGCTGGATACAATTGACTAGACACAAACAAAATCAATT
>BJCM01064253.1:0-11132 GCA_018326385.1 Flaveria bidentis | reverse complement strand
TGATTGTGATTGTGTGAACGGTTTGGTTTTATAGAATTAAATTCAATTGCTTTATCTAAAGCATCATCAACCGCATCGGTCCAGCTATCGGTGGTCATTATTGTTCGTTCATAGTTAATTGTTTTTAATTTCTCAAGAAACCGGTAATTTGCGAAGCACGTAATTAACCACGTCAACAGTATCGGTCTAGTAATCGGATGTCAACAGAGTCATTAATGAGTTTCCAAGTCATAATACATAATCATACTAATCACAAGTCATGTCTATGTGACTTCAATTGGACAATTAGCATAAATCTGAGTTGTTAATTAACTTGAATCCCGGAGAGGTCATCTTTCTCCAATATTTGTTTTCGTAGTCATTAAATTCTCAACAAATTCCTAAACCAAGATTTATTTTTATTGAATTTGCTTTAAACATCGTATTATTAGAGAAACACTTACCACAGACTCTTCGTGGTTCGACACCCGACTTCCCTAACTAATTAGGAACTCGGTTTGAGTAATTTTACTTATATTTTTGATTGACCCTTCGACATCGATCAACCGTCCACCTGCTATAGTACTTCTCGCTTAACCCTAACTCAACCCTCGTCACACATCGATCGTCCATCTTAAGATTTGCTGGCTGCACGATTTTCATTTCTCTTTCTAGGTTAGCTTCTAACTTACTTTGTTTATTTACACCTTTTTTCCTTAAGTTTACTATCTAGATTTGTGTTTAGTTTTTTTTAATTTTATTTGATTGAGTTTACTATCTAGAATTGTGTTTAGTATCTTGATTTAAACCCTAAAACCTTGTCTGTGCTTTTCTTAGTGATTAATATTTTAATAATGTCTTGCCATATGAGGATTATTATCAAAACAATTGAAACCAAAGGAAAATTAGATGTCAATAAAACTAGAATGTAGTTAACTTATTGGTTGAATTGTTATTTGGGTATTTAAAAATTTAGGATGTAGTTAATTTGTTTGTTAAATTGGATATATCATTATATTAGTTTTTTAGTTCAATCAGATTTAAACCTTAAAACCTTGTTTGTGTTTTTCATATTGATCAATACTTTAATAGTATCTTGTCACACGGGGATTATAAAGTGAAACCAAGTGAAAATAGGTGTAAAAAAACTAGAATGTAGTTAATTTATTGGTTGATTTGTCATTTGGGTATTTAGAAAATTGGGTATTCCGACCTGACCTGATCCGACAAGCAGAGAAATTTTATATTGTTTCGTAATAAACCAAATCATTATAAAATAGTAAACCTATAGGAAAATATTTTTGGTTCCACCACTGATTAAACCAACTTTTTTTCTCTTTAAACAAGAACAAAAATCTCATTTGATATATTTTTCTTTTGTTATTTTATCATTGGCTATCAAATTATTTAGTCATGTATAACTTACAATTAATCAGATATGAACGATAGTGTAATTTCATGTCGGTGTTTTAAGTTTGCATGTTGGATTCAATATAAAGTAGACTAAATTACAAAAAATTTCTTTATATTTATATCCGATTTTAGTCTGGGTTTTAATCTTTAAAAATTACGCCATTTATCTTTGTGTAACATTAATATTATGGTTCTTTAAAGTAACTTGGGTTAAAATTTTTGTTTAAATCTAATGCATGCAAATGTGACATTATGACAATTTTATAAAATCTATCATCTAATAAGTAATAACCCTATGTACGTGATTCGTGAACCGCTGCAACCCATGTATTGTAATATCTATCTTAAGTATTTTACTAATATACGTCAAAGCTTACAGCCCAAGTTCAGGGTTTGACTCAGGATTTTGCTAGCTAACTTGCAGCAAGTTCCAGCAGTTAAGTGGGAGATGAGGGGCTTAATTATGAAGGAACAATAACATGTAAGATAAGTTTTTTTATCTATAATAATTGTTGTAATAAACTATATGTAGTTTTTTTTTACCTATTCACCTTCATACCCCACGACTTAAATTTGTAGTTAATAAACTATATTTATATCTTACTGTATGTTCCTTTTGTAAACCTTTTCTATTCATGGTTGGATATAGACCTACACAATAGTTGTTTGAAGTGCATGTGGTTTTGCTTTTGGGTGTTTCCTTGGCAGCCTTGAATATTTTTATTTGTTTTGTAACAAAACAAGATGTAATAGAGTTTTAGTTTTTAGTATTTTACTACTTTTAACCATTGAATGCTACCTATTCGGCTATTCCTAAAGCTTCCCATCATGGTATTTATAAATTTGACTATAATTGTCATTGTTTTAACCATTTCAGTCCGGTACACTCAATTTATTTTCATTCTAATTAATTTCTATCTCTCTTTATACATAAATACAAAAACATAGAGAGAGAGATAAAGAGATCAAAGTGACTAATTATAATTCTCTTATCTGCCTTTGACGATTTAAGGTTTTCCCTATAATTTTAGAGACTTAACATTCAAGCTTTGCTTAAGGTTTCAGAAATAAAAAACATAGAGTTAAACCGTTTTAACTTCATCTACTATATAATTGATACTGTTGCATGATTATGAAGTAGCTTTATTTAATTCCCATCTAATTAAAAAATAAAACTTTCTGAAAAACAGGCTGTGATCAGTAGGAAGAAAACAAAATGAATCTAATTTGTTTTGTTAAGATTAATGATTCATCTTATTTAATGTATACATTAAAAAAGTGTGTGTACACACATATATGTGTTGTACTTATGTCGAAACTAAACATCGCTTTATAATTTATTTATAACTTGCATGCTTATCAGTATGGCCTTTCCACTACTTGCACTTGAAATACTGAATTTTATATTTGTTAATCATTTGTCTCTCAACGTAGTCAAAATTATATTGTTTAACTATACAATTATTAGCTTTCAGTCTTTTTATAAACTGCTAATTAGTTTTATAATTTACATATTATAGCCCTTAAATAATCCTATTTTCTCTAACAAACCATCGTCATCATCTTTTTGTTACTATTGGTGCACATCAGCATCATATCGGTGTTTATTGTCCTTGCCCTAAATAAACGATTAAAAGAAAAACAACATGTAACTATACATTTCAGGTGAGCATGTTCACACGTCAGAACTCAAACGAAAATACAATTATCTAATATTATTTTTAGTTTTGATAACAAGCAAAGTGATAAATCTGCAGTCCGATTGTCATGACTCGTATGTTGGTGTTCGGTCGTCGTTTTAGACGAATCCTAACTAACCTCCATGCATCACATGTTATTATATTATAATAAATTAATAATCCATATTTATCATTTCTGAATGTTCTAGCTAGTCCGAGTTATTATCACCGTCCAAAACTTTTTTTGATCTTCTAGAGCTATATACAAGCACTGCTAGAAAATTGTACTTTTGTGGAAATTATAACTTTTTTTTTCTGGCTGTTGAATAATTAGCAATAGATTCGCGAATTAATCCGTAAAAACACATTATTATTATTTTTGGAGTTAAATGCATTTTACATACCTGAGATTTCATATAAATTATTATTTCAATCCAAAAATTTGCATCCAAAACTTTTATAAAAATTGTCATTTGAATCCACTTAACTACTTCTCATTAACGTTCTTAAGTTTTTCCGTTAAGTTTCCTACATTAGAGGTATTTTAATCAAAACAATCACAAAAACAACAACATACTACCATAGAGTTAAATCATAATTGCAATTATAAAAGAGACTGAACACATAAAAATCCTCATGTGAGTTAGTTCTTTAAATTGTAATTGTTTCGACTAAAATAACTCTCATGTTGAAAAATAAACTAGAAAAGATAATCGTGTTAGTTAGATGTTGTTAAATAGATTTTCAAATGAAAGTTTTAATGAAATTTTTGAATGCAAGTAACAATATTTTAAACTTTTGGTTTCAAATTGCAATTTCAATGAAACCTTAGAAATGTAAAATGAATTTAACTTTTTTTTTTACAAAATTTTGAAGTTAGTATGTCCATAAAACCTCACAAATTAAGCGACAATCATAATTAGTTGTCGGTGAAATTAACATGTCCGATACTTGTCCGGACAACTTTTCTAGATTGATTCTTGTAAAGGGTGCAGTAATGGTTTGTGACGTTCATTCTGTCAGACTTTCTAGAAATGATTTGATATTTTGTCTTGTGACATTTTTTACCTAAATTCATCGCAAAACCTGTTGTGAAAGTCATTAGTGGACCGTTGGTGATGATGTATGTAACCCCTTGAACCGAACTATCTCTCTTGTTCAAACACAAATGCTCTTGTTTAAAACATCTAATTAGGTGATTATATGTTTCATTAATATTCGTTATCTCTCTTGTTCAAACACAAATGCTCTTGTGGGATCAATTAAATCTTATATCGAATGCAAATAAAATCACATGTTAAAAGAAGCCCAATCCAACACAAGTTCATCACTAATAGTCATTCTAGTTATTTTATAGGTTTTTGTTACGTAATATGAACTATAACTGGCTTTTGAGTCATTTTTCACCCATCAAATGATTAAGGTACTGTTGTTTCTCTTTTCTGCAGCAAAATGTCTGTAGTTTTGCGGATTACATCGGCAGAAGAAGAGGTGTACCAAACATTTGCAGTTAGCAACAAGAAGAGTGTATGTTTTTTAACGTCTGCAGACTGCTAAAATCAATTGGTTATGGTATACGGCGATGTTGGACAGTGGTTTTGGTGGCGATGGTAGATGGTGGGTGGTGGTGGTGGCGGCAAACGGTGGGTGGAAGCGGACGGTGTTGGAGGCAGACGATGGTGGTTGCGTATGGTGGTTATAGAGGTGGATGGTGGTAGTGGACATGGGTGGTGGTGGGTGATCATCTGCAAATTTAAAAGACTTTAGAAGTGGTTGTGTCAAGTCTGTATCATGCAGATGACTTGGCGTAGACATTTTTAATGAAAATTTTTTCAAAAAACAAACATCATGCCGACAAAAGAGGTTAGAAAAAAAAATTTTGAAAAAAAAAACATCTCCTAGTAGCTTAGTACTCTCTAACAACTATGAAATGTGAAAAGAACATTGCAATTTCTTAATGAAATTTAAGCATACAAGAATGAATAAACTAATAGTATATATGGAGCTGATCCTTGATATGCATGTATATAAATAGAGGTAGACCATACTCAACAGGCACACAAACTCTCTCTTGGTGTAGTCTGTGTGAGAGAGAGATGGATGTCACTGAGGTGCTTTGTATGAATGGTGGTGATGGAGATTACAGCTATTCCAACAATTCTCTTTTACCGGTAACACACATTGATCTTTTATATATATATATATATATACACACACACACACTTATATAAGTATATAAACTCATATATATATATATATATATATATATATATCTATATCTGTACACATTTTATGTATTGATGATTTCTCTTTATAATTTATGTAAGCAATATGTGGTAGCTCATGATTAAAAATATTAATACGTCATGCGTGGTTTTAAAAGGCCTATTTGACCCTAGAAGACTATCAAAACACATTTTGACCTATTTAAACCTAAAATAGACATTACCCTTTATCAGACCGAAAATTAACATTTCCTTTGAAAACTAATAGAAAACCTAGAAAGTCAGTCAAAATCAACAATTTAGAGATCTTTATTTCTTCTTATTTTTCACTTATTTAATCTATATACTCAAGTACTCAACTAATCTGTTCATGCATGAATATACATGCACATAAAGAAACTGATGCAATTGATTTTCAACAGAGAAAGGTTATATCAATGACAAAACATATAATGGAAGATGCTTTGACCAACCTCTATTGTGCTATGAACTTCCCCAAAACCCTAGTCATGGCGGATCTTGGATGTTCATCTGGACCCAACACATTACTAGTGGCGTCGGAGCTCCTCAAGTCAATCGACAAGATCCAACACAAATTCGGTAACGATGAGTCACCCGAAATACATATGTACTTGAATGACCTTCCACATAATGACTTCAACACAGTTTTTCATTATGTGTCAAAATTCCAAAAGAACCTCACAAACCAAATGACGCGCACACCATGTTACTTTTTTGGTGCCCCTGGATCATTCTACACCAGGCTTTTTCTCAGCAAAAGCATTCATTTTGTCTACTCCTCATATAGTCTCATGTGGCTCTCTCAGGTTCACGCTCTCTTTTTTTAAATAGATACAGACGATAATACGTTCAGAACTACAAGAACCGTATAATACACTTGAATATATATATATAGTGCATAAAAGATAATCCTGTGGGAGAGAGAAAGATGACGGTTAAATAACCTATTATATTCAAAACACTATGTATAAGTATATTATATGGTTCGTAGTCGTAAACTTATATTTTTGTTTTTTGGATTCTCCTCTAGTGTGTGTGAGAGAGAGGGGCTTGAGACTTATGTTTGGAATAAAATTATGATTGAATTGAACAGGTACCTGAAATGATAAATACAAACAAAGGCAACATATACATGTCAACAACAAGCCCTCCGAGTGTAATAAAGGCTTATTATGAGCAATTTCAAAGGGATTTTACGACGTTTCTCAAGTGTCGTGCGGAGGAGGTGGTGTTCGGAGGGCGTATGGTTTTGACGATACTAGGGCGGCGAAGCGACGATCCTTGTAGCAAGGAATGCTGTTATGTGTGGGAACTCTTAGCCAAATCCCTAAATGAAATGGTTGCTGAGGTATAAGTTATTAGTTTACTGTAAATTTGATATTGCGATAGGGCCATAGGGGTCCAAGTGTTCAATGGTTCAGTTAACGGTTATTTCGGTTGATTTAGTTCGTTTTATTTGGTTACGGAACTTTATTGGGTCTAACTATTAATGAACCGAATTAGAAATATGTCTAACTGAACTGAATTCAGATGATTAAACCATTTCAATAGATTTATATGGATCGGTTATCCGATTAAATCTTTTATTATCTGGTTTATTCGGATAATCGAACCGAATAAGTAAGTTTTTTTGCAACCATTAGGCAACCAAAAACCGAATTCACAATTCGGATACGTTTAGGAAACCAATTCACATTTTGGTTCAATCTTTTCGGTAATGGATACACTTCGGGTTTTTTTAACCACCCCTAATTGCGACGGCCAAGCCGTTGTAATATGTTTTGAAACTGTTTTTTGCAAAGGTTTAGTCGGATAAACCTTTTTGCTAATCTTGATGTGTCGCAAATGATACCAAACTTAATTATAGCAACTAAAAACTGTCGCAAATCTGTGACGGATAAAGCGATGAAAAACCAGTCGCAAGTTTCTCGATTGTCTGTCGCTAATCCATGGCAATAGCGACGGTTTCCGTCGCTAAAGTAGCTCAAATTCTTTCATTCTTTGAGAAATATTTAAAAAAAAAACAACTTAAATTAAATTGTAACTTCTTAAAATCAGGGACTTATAGACGAAGAGAAACTGGATTCATTCAACATTCCACAATACACTCCAAGTCCTAAAGAAGTAAGTAACGAAGTCGAGAAAGAAGGTTCGTTCGTGATCGATTGCCTCGAGGTTTCTGAAGTGAATTGGGACGCATCAAATGGTGACAATTGCTATTCAATCAAAGAGTATGAGCAAGGATACAACATGGGCAAATGTATGAGATCCGTCACGGAACCTATGCTCTTGAGTCACTTCGGTGAGTCTATCATGGAGGAGGTGTTCGAAAGGTACACGAATAATATCAAGATTAGCATGTCCAAAGAGAAGCCCAAGCTCGTTAATGTCACTGTCGCAATGACCCGAAAAGAATGATATTTTCATGATTATAAACAAGTGTTTGGATTGCTTTTGTTATTGTTATGAATGTAATTGTTTCCCGTAAGGTTTAAAATAAAAATGTTTATGTTCTGAACATATAGTAAGCTATTATGAGGTACACAAAAGAGATTAATGTAAGCGAGATATCACTTCACATGGGTAATTTATTTATTGACGGGTTACCAATAGAAATTATTTATGTTCACCAACGGGGCCTATCATTGACGGATAAGTGACAATGGATCACCAACGAACCTTACTGACGGTATTTTTTATTGGAATTTAGTTTTACTTTTTAAAAAATTATAAATGTTGATGGTTTTCTATGAATGTGAATAAAACGCACAGATACTAAAAAAAGTTAGAGGTAATTATAAAATAATCTTATTGGTAAAGATTAGAAACAAAATATGTTATAAAAGATTAAAAAATTATAAGTATGCTCTCTAGTGAATGTAGGTTTACAACTCTTTTTATCTTTTCAGGAATCAATCATTTTTAAATATGAAATTAAACTAGTCTTCATTTGTTGGGTTATTCGAGTCTAGTATCAAAGTTTATAAGTTGAGGTTAAAATTTCTATTCAAAGTATTTTCTTCTTTTAAAACCGTAATTCAAACATTAATGGATAGTGATTCTTTATTGAGGATTAATATATAAATATATAAATAATTTATAAAAAAAGGTAATAAAAGTTAACTTTTATAGATGTGGTTCAAACATTATATTAATCCGGTTATTGGGTTTTAACATGTGGTTCAAAACTAGTTGGGCTTATTTCAACTGTGGGCTATGGGAATTATAGTGGGCCACGCCAGATATCTAGTCAACAAGTTGGATAAAGTGATGATCCAATCATTTTTTGTTGTTTGTAAGACTGGCTCGAGTGTGATATTGGGCCACACCATAAATCTAGTTCGATAAGGGCTTGGCCGAGCCAAACCGAGCGGTTCTGCTTTGTTTGTAAACTAGCAGAACCGATCTAGCTCGGGTTATAAATGAGCCGAACGAGCTAGGGTCTAGCTCAGTTCAGCTTGCTTTGTAAACGAGCTGAACCGAGCTCGGTTTATAAACAAGCAAAACTGAGCTTAGTTTGGTTTATAAACGACTTGAGTCGAGTTGGCTAACGTGCCAACTTCAAAGTATTTTTTGAGCTTGTTCTAAGCGAAATCCGAGCATGAGTTATATTAAACATATGCAGTTCCAGTTTTGACAAATAAACAATAAATATTATTGAGTATATTGACTAGAAGTTGAGTATAAACTAAAAGTTATATTATTATTGTTATTATAAAGTGATGAGTAGACTAACCAAAACCCTTCACCATTCACAAACAAATATATTTACATATAAACACACACACACATTTCAAGCGGACTCGAGTTTAAATAAACATTTCAAGCCGAACTGGCTCGGTTTATAAACGATTCAAGCCAAGCTGACTCGGTTTATAAACGAGCTGCCTTTAAGTGAGCTGATTTATTTTTTTTCCTAACGAGCTCTGAGCTTCAAGCTATTTGAGTAGAATTAGAACTCACTTTACATGCCCAATAACAAAAGAAACATTCGACCTTGAAACGATTAATATTTCTAAAATGAATTATTCAATTCAAACCCTTGACTAAGTTGGTCTTTAATTTATGGTAATTGTTATCCCATTATATTATCGAAACCACCATCGGTTTTATTCTAAATGAGTGGATTTGGAAGCTCCTTGCTTGGCATCTATTCTACCTTTTTAAAGAATCTAATCTAATGTGCACGTCCTGTCATCTTTATATTCGACCAAAAATCAACCAACTCAAAAAGTTAAACATTCATCTTACGATATTGTACTTCTGGTTTCGTATCTAATTCACACAACTTACGCAATCGAGACATGTCGATATATGCTAGGGTGATATTATTAACTTCAATATATTCTTTAGTTGTATAAAGCGCGTATGAAATATCTAAATTTTGTATTATGTGATTTATCTCATGTGATACACGCATACATGAATGGAACCAGAGGGAGACCAGAATCCATTGATGTCAAATTTTATGTTAACATCCTAAATTGATATACACCTGTGAATGTAAATAAAATTATGTTACGGCTTATTTGATGAATAACAAGTAGTTATATTTATAGATGACTATAATCTATAAAATTGTAAAAATAAATAGAGTTAAGGGTTAGAACTTTAAAAATGTTTTGAAGCTACTTAATATTGCTAATATGATTGGTTAATTTGTATCATTCAGGACTTCAAACGTGAACCATTTGTCTTATTTTATGAGATGTAGAAAATAAGTTATTGTGTAATACAAGAAATAAGACTTTTGCGACTAATAGCTTTTCACTTTTAGCGACTAAATATCGTCGGTATAACCTATTGCAACTAAATTTCGTCGTCATTTCTCTGTCGTATCAGGTCAATATTTTCGTTGCAATACAAGAGTCTATAGTGATGAAATGTAGTTGCAACAGTGTTGTCGTTAAATATATTCCTTAAAATAAAAATACAGTTTAATTATGGAAAATATACTTTTTGCGACGAAAGGGGGAACCGCCGGCACTAATGTCGCCGGAGATGGAAAATGATCGAAGGGGGCCGGGTGAAGGGGGGTTTTTGATTTGGGGAAACAAGGGGAGAAAGCTGGAGACTTGTGTTTAAGGGAAAACAATTTTAAGTTATTGAGACTAAAAACCATCCCTATTTGTTTTTATTAATTCTTTTTTATTTTTTGTTTTTATTTATCTAAAGATTTGAAATATAAAAAGAGAAAATAAATTAATTTCAAAGTGCGAAGACTAAACATTGTCGCTATAATTTTTTCACAACCACCAATTATTACCTTCACTTTGCCAAAATTTATAGCGACTAAACTTAGTCGCTATAGGTTTCTAAAAAACAAAAAATATAAAACATATTTTGCAACTATATTTAGTCGCAATCGCAATAGATGAAGTTAAAGAGGTTGAATGATTTTGTCTTTAAACACTTAATCGCAATAGATCATTTTTCTTGTAGTGGTATGACTTTAGAAAGAACAATGGTATATTTTGTTAATAAAATTGGTAAATTAAAAATCACTTAAGAGTTAAAATCTCGCATAATTAACGCTTCATGTTTATAAAAAGTTAAGAATCAAATTGAATGGGTATTAGAAAATAGTTTTTGCTGTTGGTGGATGTTTATAGTTGAATGTTAATGATTTATAGGGTTTTAGATTGCATATATGGATTTCCGTATTTTCCGTAACTCAAAATTTTAGGGATTTATTTTGAAGGCTTATAGTTAAAATGACATCATCATGAAGTGAAAAATAGTTTTAAAGTTATTTAAGAACTCTTAAACCACTCTTATTATCATATATATATATATATATATATATATATATATA
>BJCM01064250.1:0-28604 GCA_018326385.1 Flaveria bidentis | reverse complement strand
TTGTCTTCAGCTGTTGTCTTCAGACTTTGTCTTCAGCTGTTGTCTTCAGACTTTGTCTTCAGCTGTTGTCTTCAGACTTTGTCTTCAGCTGATGTCTTCAGACTTCGTCTTCAGACTTTCAGACTGTCTTCAGACTTTGTCTTCAGCTGATGTAGACTTCTTCAGTTGTTATGATGTCTGTGGGACTTAAAGGTTTTTCTGATCTGGCTCATTGGTTCTTTTGGTCCAACAGTAGGTCAACGAAGGCACTTACTAAAGGTTAAAGAATCACTGTTTTAGTTGTGAATAGGTGGAGTCCACATCTATTTGGCTCATAAACATTTGAGCTCGAATTCTACTCAAGTTAACTTGTACCTCGATGAATTGACGTGCTCTTTCTTTAACTTTTAAAGATTTTAAATGTTTTTTTCAAGTAACAAGTTAACAATAATACTAAACTGTAAAAAGTCTTTAAAACATAGTATTAAACTATCGATAGATGAATAAAAACATAAAAATATTTCAAACAAGACAAGTGTCACGGGTCACCTTACTCAAGCTTAACTTGAATATTTATACAAGCCAAATCAACTCAAGCTGAATTACAAGTGAGTTTTTACCAAGCTAATTACGATTGATATACAAGCGAGTTACGGGCCACATGTTACTTCAACAACTCAAGATATGAATTATTTTGTCTTTGTTACCCATTGTATCTTGTCCCCATAGCTTAAGCGGTCAGGGACATACGTCATAAAGCAGAGGTCCAAAGATCAAAATCTCACTTTGTATCCTTTACATGTGATTCACGCGATCTTTCTCATGTGGTCCGTAAGACCAATCGATGGGAGACCCCCTACGAAGGGTTGCTGAAGTAAACGTCTCGGTGAGTTTACCTGTAAGTAATGATAAAGTCTTCCTAAACTTTAATGTCAGATGTCTCTTAACATTTCGAGAGGATTTTCAGATTAAACTTTAGTATCCAAAAAGTAACAGATATGCTGTGGGACCCAAACTCCATCTGCAATGCTACAAGTTGGTTGTAGTGCAGCAGAGAAGAAGCTGTAATGCATAAATAATACAGGTTACTGACCTGAGTAGTGCCTTTTTTATCAGATTGAATATTTTGCAATATTGACAAGAAAGTGACTATTGGAAAAGATGAAAGATTGCACAATCTATTATCACTTTTCAAGATTCAAGTCTTGATTTAGGGGTCATGTCTTGATCCTATAATAAGAAAAAGCAATTGCCACTCACACATGTCCTTAAAGTTGCTGCATGTGCATACATTATTATGTCAACTGTATAACATCATCAAAAAACCAACACAAAACACCTTTTATACAGTCACATTTCTTTATGCCATCTTTCTTTATTATTTATCAAACATGCAAATCTAGCTGTTTTCAATAAATTATTTATTTGCTTCCAATTAGCAAACCTAAGCACCTAATAATTTACAAAATATGAAAATATTATTATGCCATCACAGATAATAAAACTATAAGACATTAATTGGGCTTTTCAATATTCAATTCAAAGGCAAAATTTTGCCACAAAATTACCCTCAAAACATTTCCACTTCCAACAAATTACTTAAACTAAACCCTGGTGGCGAATTAAAATCTTCTGTGTTTGCCAAATCACAAATGCATCAAACAGTCTTCATGATCCGACATATATATTTGGAATTATGTCATTTAAGCAAATAGGAATTAGGTAACTTGAACCAATAATGATGAACAAGCACATTACTTTGCCTTCAAAATATATAACCTTGAGCTAAGGCGGTGCAGCAAGCAGTAGTTTGTATCATAGATTCATCACAAATTACTCAAAGAATCAAAACCTGATGTCGTAACTTATGCAATATCACGTCAAAAACAGAGATTTGGATTTCAATAATCTTATTTCTGGATAAATGAGAGGATCTTTTATAACTAACATTCAGCCACAAATATAATCATATGTACAGTCAGATGGCCGTTATGCAAATTACATTATTCACAGGTGACAGACAAACTATAACATAATTTAAAAAACATTATACTATTCACAGATCATATGTAATTATACAAATTACAAGGAAGCATATATCAAAGCTAAAAAGAGCGGGTTACCAGGTTAGCAAAGTTATCTTTTGCAGCTGGATTTCTGTTCAATTCCGTTCTGAAATTTCTGTAAATCAACGTCGAATCAGTTCATTTGTTCTTCATCATCGTATCAAGCACTGAATTGAGATCCACTCGAGACCCATTCACCATCAGTTTTCTCACACAAGCTCTTACAAGGTCCCTCCTGAAACCCATTCCTGAGACCTTGTCAACAATATCATCCACTGTTATTGAATTCCCATTCTCGTCAAATCTCAATTCCTCTGTCACATCAATGGCAGTTGGCAACGCATAAGGCAGAGTTTGGGCTACAGGGGTGTGAATGTAATTTCTACTACTACTTTCTTCTTGGGTACGCAGAATGGATTCAAAAGGTTTCGCATTTGAGGTTTCGTATGGAGATGATAGTTCAACATGAAGAGGAATGTTGGAAAAACTAGCACGTTCAGGCATATACTTAGCATGAAACTCAGACTTGTAGTTTCTGGGATTGCTGATATGGGTAGCTGATGTGTTGCTGAGCTGTGATTGTACGAAACGCGGAAACTGAAGATCCGGTTTGTTTTGCGGAGGTGTATGGGATTGCTGATATGGTGGAAAGACGTATTGCTGAGGCGTGATTTCATGAGCTTGCAAGACTACTGGATGATAAGAAACAGGTTGTGATAAAGTGAGTTCAATTGATTGTTGCTTGACAAATGATGTTTTACACGATGACCGTGGAGCAATATTTATCTTGTCTCTTTTGGAATGATGAAGAATAGCAAGCTGAAGTTGTGCTGCAGCTATTTCATGTTTGTCTCTCAAAAACAGAACACCATCTTGCACCTACACAAATTATTCGCTCATGGAAAAACAATCGAAATGAAAATATTAAACGTTCAAATTAAAAAAAATTATTGTAAGTTTTTTTTGTTACCACTAGTCACGAGATTATACACCCTAAAACCAAGAAACAGATATAAACTGAAATAAAACCCATAATGACAGATAATGAAACCATAACATTAAGGTGTGTAGCAATTGAAACCTCTTGTAAAATACTCTGCATCTGCCTCAGCTTCCTATGAGTCATCCCATGATACCTTTCCTCAGAGTTCTTCACATCCTCCACATAGTTATCAAGCCTGCAAGTTTCATCCTCAAGGTGAGATATTCGTGTGCCAATACCTTCAATTGTGTGCTGAAGTTTGTCAGAGATGTTCTTCATTGTACTATCCAACTGAAATATCAAGGCCTCATTGTCAAAAGCCCTAGGTTCGACAGTATCATTCTGGCTCATCACACCACTCATCTGTGGAATCAACCAATCATACTCATTTCAATTTACCAATTCTACTACCAGAAAATTTGGTTGTAACTTGTATAAGCTTCAATTTAGGGTTCAAAAGCCTCACAAATAAATGTAATCATAAATTCATAATCCAGTTGAATGTAAAATTCGACTTAGGGTTCATGAGCTACATGCTTAATTTGCTTCTCTTTCTGAGTTACTTCAAACAACAACTCAAAATTGGATATCAAATAACAATCAAAAACAAAGAAAAACTGATACACGAACTATAATTTTTTACCTGAGAATTAGCAGGCGTTGATCGATCAATCCCGAGGGGGCGATAAGTATGAAAATTAAAGTCACAACTGAGATCATCATCAACATCGTTGTATTGCGATTCATCGTTAGCATCATCATCCAACTCACTAACATCATCACGAGGGTTTGTGAAGTGAAAGTAATCGTTGTCTCGAGACTTAAAATGTTCCATTTTACACCGAACCAAAGCTCCCTAAGATTTCCTTCGGATAATGAGTATTAACTCCGATCAAACACTTCCGATATCATATTTTGTGTTCTTGAATCGCTTCCGATGACGATCACTAGCGTCTACTCATCGTGTTATCGTCTGCAATATTTTTTCTGTTCTTTTAGGTAACGATGTTATCGACCCTGTGAACGGTTCGATTCGATCACAGGCCGGTTTTAGTTTCAAAAGCCGAGCCGAATGGAGTGATTTAGCCATCGATACAAACGAGCCGAGCTGCTCGCGAACTACTTGAGATCGGATGATATAAAACTCAAAACAAGTTGAATCTTATCGAGCTCGAGCCGAGCCTATTTGAAATAAAGCTTGAGGTTTATTCTAATACTTAATGTGACCAAAACTATTACTATCGTATTCAAGATTATACCCTATCAGAGTATCCGTGTTGTAACTAAGTTTTGAGTCGTGCCAAAAAGTATATAAAGAAAAGGTTTGAGATTATTTTACATTAGATCAATTTTCTAACAACAGAAAATTAACATTATAACATGCTTTAATTTTACACTACAAGATTAGATAATGAAAGTTAACTACTCAATATTTTCATTAAGTTAAAGCCAATTACACGAAGATCTACGAAAAGATTATAAATTAAAGGTTGTTTGTTAGTCTTTTAATTATCATTGAAAGATTATCTATTAATGATTTATAGTCTGTTAATGATTAATAGATAACCATTAAAATCTCACCTCTTAACCACTTAAACTTAAAGGTTACCTCTTAACCATTACATAATTATAAACCATTAAACAACCTCTTAGTAGTAATACTTTCCTTAAGCCCCTTCGGTCGTAACAGTTTTGTCTTTTTAACAGAAGTAATAAGATCAGTTCTATCAAGGACCAAAAGTGTTATTGATTGAGCAAACAGTACTAAATCTTGGACTATATGTGATCTGTAAACTACGAATTTAACGATCACGCCACTTATAATTAACAGGCACCATATTATATCCAAGTAACTAAGCTAAAATACCCCTCCGAACAAGTTGCTTCAATGGGGCAATGATCGCATGCTCATGTGAACCATTTGTTTCCGGGGGATTACTGAACTTCAAACAAACTATAATAAGAGGGTCAAATTACATGAATGCAGACAGATTTTGTGAGAAAAAAGTTCATCGCCTAGCATGACTTTGGCAGGTCCGTCTAAAGAAAGATACAAAAAGGAATGCAAATGCGATGTTGATAGCAAATTTACAATTTCTCATCTTCGGCGCCCATCGGGTTAACATCATCCTCATCACCATCTTTGTTGCAAACTACTGTGGCAGTTGCTTTGCCCTGCTTCTGTTGCAGCTCCTGCTTTAGTCTTTGGATCTCAAGATCCTTGTTTTCTAGATTCTCTTCAAGGATTAGTGTCTGTAACAAGACGAAAACATGTTAATTAAGCCTTTTTGGTGTATTTAAATAAGTTCATTACAGCTGATTGGGGTCAATATATATTATAAATAAGTTCATAAAACATAGATAAAGTTATAAGAAAAGAAAAACCTTTTCATTTGATTTTTCGATATCATTTGTCAATCCCTCCATGTGCTTGCTAAGTCCTGCAAATACAATGTGATAATTAATAAACGACTCCAATGAGAATGTCAATGATTGGCAAACATTAATAGCAATAGGATGGCGGTATTGAATTCATAAATGTAATCATGTTAGAGAAATTATAAGCTAAAACTGAATTCATGATTAATAAATGGTTCCAATGAGAATGTAGACGATTGGCAAACATTAAGGGAGGCTTAATTTTAATTTATAAGTGGTCCTAAAACAAGAGACCTAAAGAAAAATGAGATGTCTAGATATGAAATTAAAATCAAACCCTAACCTTCAAAATGATTTTTGAGCTCCAGATTCTGAGATTTTTGCAAAGCAAGTTTCATTGATAACTCATGTATCTGCAAGGCAAAAAATGTTAAACAATCATCCAATCAGAGTGTTTTAGTTATAGGCAATTTAGTTCTATTAAGAATTATTACCTTTCCTTCCCTGGCCTGATTTCCAATCTCCTCATTTTCCTCCTGCAGAGTTCTGCACTTGGCCATTAACATCTTCCCCATCTTACTTTGTGGAGTGAAATTAACAGCAGCAATATTATCTTGCAGCTCCTTAATTTTTTTGTCCTTTTCCTCTACCAAGTTCTGTAATCATGACATCATATAATGCTTTTTATATAAGTATGCATACCTAACGTACTAATAATTGTATCTTTAGATTTTGATTTGACATCCAGTAAATCTGTTATTAAGATGTTCCATACTGAATGTTCTACAAATAATGTTTTCATTAGAAATCAGTTCTATAATAAACCTCCAAATCATATAAAGATCTTAATCAATCAACATGGTTCATGCAATTTCATCAAAAACACCTAGGTGTTAAATCCATTTACCTTTAAACGTGTAAACTCTTCATGGATTGCTGGATCAAGTAATAGTCTTCTTGACTGCATAATTTTTCACAAAAAAAGTCACTAAGAACGTCAAAAACATAAAAAAAAACAAATATAGAAAATCACAATAGGTAACTTGATGACATAAAAATATTCATCATATCTAGCTTTCTAGTATGTTCTAATCATCATTGTATTTGACTTTTTTGCTTGTTATATAGCCATGTCAACTATGAATGTTGAAAGTAGCTAGGTTGACTCCAAAATCAAAAGAGCAGAAAATTGGACACGACATGCCTCATTTTGGCATTGGTAATAAAGAGAGATTAAATAAGCAATGACACACCTGCATTGATGGAGGCTTGAGTTGTGATCTTAAATCTCGAACTGCAGACTGAAATAATTGAATATAAATAGTGATTAGGAGGGTAGTGAAAGAAAGCCATATTTTTTTGAAGTCCAAATAGAATACAACAAAGTTCTAGAGAAAACAAAGAGCATCAATAGTTTAACGTAATGTAGTGATGGGGTTAAGAGATCAATTCTTTGACATAATAGTGAATATAGGCCCATTATGCATTCACACAATCGACAAAAGAAAGATAAAAATACCTTTAAATCTGCTATATCCTGCTCTCGTTTTGCAATGGTTACAATAAACGCAGCCTCCTTTCTCTTTGCTTTTTCTAGCTGAAAACAACAATAAAGTAATGTCAATCAGAACTCAGAAGTCAGTGATGGTATTTTATTACAAATACAAATGAATTATTATGCAGCTTTTTCATGCTGAAAAAAATAACGTAGTAGCTACGTCAATCAAAACACAAAAGTCAAGGTTGGACTTTATTGCTAAATACAAAGGCATTAGCATGTAACCTGATCTCTCAATGATTCCTCAGAAGATTTTAAACTGTGGAGATAATTGATAACAACATCCGGTTCTGCATGCAAAAAAGGTAAAATATCAATAAAACCAAACATACACAAATAATATGTTATAATGTCTTTAAATGCCAATGATATATACTATAGAAACTAACCAACTGACGTGCCTGTTGCAGCGGACTCATTCTGAAATACAGAATGCCACTTCTGAATTTCTGACTTTGCAGCTTCAAGCTCTAACTGAAAACAATATCAGTATAATTACAAACAAGAAATATGCAGAAAAGGCCAGCACTTTATTGTTAAATTTCCACAAGGATTTTTTGATTAACAAGTTATCTAGAACAAGTATAAAAGTGACATCATACATACTTGGCATGTTGCAAGATTATCCTTACAGCCCTGAAGACTACAAAAGGCAACAAATAGAAAAATGTGCACAGGTTAGTTTATGTATTATCCAACTATAAGAAATTCAAAAAGGCTATAATCTATATCAGCTAACAGTACCTTTCACGAAGTGATAAAATCATCCCAGTTGTCACACCTGGTACAGTTTCTTCTACTTTTGAGTTAGCCTGAGATGCAACAAAGCAGTAACAAGCATGAAAATAATCATATCTACACTCATTTAATATATGAGAACTATAAACATCATACTGGTCATCAGCTACACGGATATAATGAACTATCATGAGTTATAAAACAAGATTTATCTTGGAAAAATCCTACATACTTTCACTGGAAATGCAGTTTAGTCTCTATGCACAAGTGTTTTAAGGCCTCAAGTTTGTTCTTTATTCAGAAACAAATAGATTTTTTCTGTTAACTCCTCAAACATTGTTTTGGATTTGCTGATTAAGGTCCTAAAGTTTTAATTGTCTTATTTAATAATCGATGGACAAACCACATATTCAAACTTTAAGGGCTTGATCAACCACAAAAATATTTTACAAACTAAACCACATGTCCACATTGCAGTGGAAGTATGTAAAACTTTTCCAAAGATAGCCAAAAAAATTCGGTAGTAACTGGTTAGTAAAACTGGTTGTGGGAAACGGTTTTCCAAAAGAAAGTGAACTCTCATGGATGTTATCATGTTAACCAGTTACATAAAATTACAAACAGACAATGTCAAAGTTGTTTTAAAGTTAAGAATCTTTTTTTTCATACTTCTATAGGCTCGACCTTGAAAGAGGTTGTAATATCTGACTTATAGGCTGTCGGACAAAACAAGGATCCTCCAAGGAACCCAACTCAACCAAGAGCAAAATCTGAGTGAACCAGAGCAATTTACAATTACACCTGATGTAACAACTGATCTATACCCTTCTACTAATTTTAAGTGTCTTGCCAGTCTATATCCTCGAAATTGAAGTACATTGTGAGAATTGACACCAAATACCTGTTAGAGGTATAGGTTGAGAATTGAGATCATTTGAAAGATGTCTATCATGCACCAAGCCACCAATTGATCGGTCACCAAAAGAGGAAAAGGTTATGGTGGCACCTGAGCACTCAAGTCCCAAATACGAGGAATGGTGTAGTAAGCGATGAAGGGGAAGATATAACTCAACTTCATACTGATTAACAAAACCTTAGAGGTTCCCAGCATACATTTCTTAATAGTAATTTGTTTGTCTCTATCTACTATTATTTAATCTCCCCCTCCTTATTCTCCCACTCGCACAAGTTACAAGTTGACTCCACTCGAAACAAGTTGGTTAATAACCCTTGAGACGAAAGTCAAGTGTAATTCCAGACCATGACATGAGGTCGTCTCATTTTAAGTGTAATGTGACCTGACTCATATGACCTGACTCATGACTAGGACGAGTTTAACCGCTATGTTGGTCACTTACACAAAAAGTGTCATTCAAAGCTCAAACTTATCCAACTCACAAGCAAGTTCATACATGTCAAGTCATATTACACTTAAGAAGATACACGAGTTGCCCTTAAACTAACTCAGCAAGTTTCTTTACTAAAGAAGTACCAAAGACGCATACCCCCGTTCTAAAAACTGTACGTAAGAAATGAAAAGGTTGGTAGTGTTGTGTTGCATTGTTGTACCGTTGCACAAAAATTTCCATACTTGTTCAGTTCTTATTAAGTGTATTAAGTATTCACAAACACCCACAGTTGAAGTTTCAAAGTTTTAGGAAAATAACTTTTGAAACATATTTCATCTGCTTGTCTACTTAAATAAGCTTTGAACTAACGCACAGCACTTAAGAACCCTTAAAATGTAGCCTAACTACAGTAAGTATGAAGCTTACTAACAAACTTTGCAACCGTGATTCTAATTATCACACTAAGAAAGCATAAACCAATAAACAAACAACATGAAGAAATACCTTTGTCGAGACAAATATATCGTCTTCATCATCATCAAGATCTCCAAATCCTCTCTTAGTTCCTACAATCACATTAATCAATACATAAACCAAATAAATAGTTAGACAAATAATCAAACTATTATCCGGAGAATCGATCACAACCTGCGCGCCTCGTTGTGTTAGTTCCAGCAAAATCTCCATCGAAATCATCATCCTACGATAGTATTCAATCACGAAAAACACGATTAGTACCAAATTAACCGAAAACAATATGTAATCAAAATGTTTCCATATAAACCCTAGATTTTATCACTTACGTCGTCTATGTGAGCACGAGATGCCATAGGTGCTAACAATAAACAACTGGTGAAGAGGTTGAAGATCGGAGATAACAGTATATCTTTTAGGTTTTGTGTTTGTGCTTCGCTAAACGAACTAGTTTTAAAGTCGATCTCGTTTTCTCTCTGGTTTTCTCTCGTTTGAGTAACAACTTCTAATTATTTCACAAATTGTTTTCGTTTTTATCTTTTTAACTAACAGTGTTAACAGGTTCTGTTAACTAAATGTTAAATCAGTGTTACTTGATTAAAATATTTATTATTAAAAATAAAAAACTTAATATTAAATTATAAAGTTTATTATTATTTTATTTTATATATATAAATTCAACATCTCATACTCATTCGACCCCCCTCTACTCATCATCTTCACATAATCATAATCACAATCATCATCATAAACTCACCCCACCATCAATATTTCTACCCATGCTCACGCTTGAAGCCACTCTCTCATCGCACTCTACTATTCGATTTGACACCCGCTTTTACTTTTGTCTTTTTTTGCAAATTTGTGTAGGTTTTTACTATTTTTCACAATGGAGAGGGGTGGGGGCGGGAAGTGGTCACGTATTTGAGAAGAAGTTATGTTGATGGTGTAATGGTCGGTTGTAGTCGGAGACAACGATTTAGCGTGGTGGAGGTGGTTGCGGGAGGAGTGGGGGCCAGGAGGTGGTTATAATTTTAAAAAGAACATGCGACGGTGGTGTGGTGGTTAGTTGTAGTCGGAAACAACAAGGTGGTGACGATAGAGGTGGTTGCGGGAGGTTTAGGATAGACGTGGTCGTAGATCTGGAAAAAAAAGATGCAACGGTGGTGTGGTGAGAATGGAAGGTGGTGTTTTCTAGTAGTGATGGAGAAAGAAAAAGAGGGGGGGGGGAGAGAGTGTGTGTTGTAGAGGTGTTCAAATTTTTTTTTAAATTAGATATATATTTATTTTAGATTGATATTTTGTAGTGTTTATTGCGACTTCTATAATATAAGTTTTTTTATATTATTTTTATAATATTATATATCTAATTATTGTAAAAAAAATGAATTTTGGATATCCAAATTATTATCTGTATATGTATCCGAAATTTCGGATATTCGATTTTGAACACCTCTAATGTGTGTGAGAGAGAGAGAGAAAGGTAAGAGATATTGAAAATGAGAGTGTGGTTTGATGTTTTGTAAATAATATAAGTCACTAAGGGTATTTTGGTTTTTTAGAAATTTCGAACAGAAAATGATAACACCATTTTTCAAAATGACGAAAACGGAAACAATTTGTAAAACTCAAACTAATAATAAAGACAAATTAAATGTTAGTATTAAAACGAGGATCATTTGTAAAACTAAGAGACAAAAATCAAGATTAACTCTTAATTTCTAATATGTAAAATGATCTATTTATAGAGGTGTGTTTGTGATATTGAATAATGTGATTTATCTAAATCTTTATTTTGGGATATCTTGATTTGATTTTAATTTGTATATATGTAAAGTGTATCATATCTTACGAAATATTTTACTGTTGAGTAATTAATTTCACAAATTTTGTAAAATATTTTTAGTTACAAGATATTGAAAACGCTTTTTATGTATTATAAACAGTTAAGATTAATTTGATTGCTAATGATCTCTAAGAAATTTTAACATCAAACCCCTATGAAAATTTGATGATGACTCTCTAACTGTAGTTACAAGCCCCTCCCCTCTCAAAATTCGATTATTAGTAACCCCAGATCCTCATTGTAGGTATTTGTTTATAAATTATTTTATAAAATTTAAATTATTATTTAATTATTTGCAATATTAATTATTATATATTATCATTACTGGATTATTCACCTTACTATTTTATTGTTTGTTTGAATGTTTGATTATATTAACGTTATTATGTTTTTAAACGACAAAATCACATACTTTTAAATGTACGTGATTTGCTCATAACGAGATCTAAACCCTTACCATTTGGAAAAACCGTATTTTAACACTTTGGTTTTATCGGGTTACATGTCATGCAGTGAATGTTACTATGAGTGTTAGTGTGTATTTTGTTAATGCAAGATTGAAAATTAAAACTTGTTGATAGATTAATGATTGGTTTATTTAATTGTTTGGTTTTGAAATTTTATTATGTGGACCGATCAACCCATACAAAAAAGTTTAATATTCAACTATCGACAGCTGACCCTAATAGTTACGACCCATGAAAAAAATTTATGGATCTGCCAGTGGCTAAAACCAAACCAATGACAAAGTGATGAAATGATGACTTATACGTCAACACTAATCTTTTATTTACATTTTACATTTATGTAATTATTCATACGGGCCGGGTCAAATAATTATATTTTATAGATTTGCTATGGTAAAATATTTATAAAAAACGACTGTAAATTTTTAAATATTTTATAACATAAATCTAACATACACAAAACATACTACATCAACATCCACTACTCGAAAACTCAACTTCAAGGATGCATCAACATCTAAATATTATTAGGCTAAAGATCTTAGGTAACTTTTAAAACATTAAATGGACAATTTAGCAAACATAAGTGTTGTGATTTTGACAACATTTTGTAATCATGAAAATCAAGTACCATAACACAATCCTTGCACAGTCTTACATATTTAGTATATTACGAGATAAATTGGATTTTTAGAATTCAAATTATAGTTTATTGGTTCGTAATAATCTATTATTTATGTTCATGAGTGATATTTTTCACTTTTGTTACCATTGACAATCACTATAGAGTAATTTGTATATATTTAAACTTGATATCTACTTGATTTCACTTGCACATTTTACTATTTCATTCACAATTATCATCGTGAGTAAAATCAAATAGAAACATATGAAGATGAGGATAACAAAAATGAAAGGTAAAGATGTCATTAAATCAAGCTGACGGAATAAATTATCACCAATCAATATAACATCATTTGAATTAGTAAAATTATTTTCAATAGTTACAATGATTTGCAGACCGTACACTCCTCGTTGATGCTACCATTGACTTGTTAAAAACAACATAGTTTAAGAAAACATGGGTTTCATTTTGAATCTTTGTTACAAACAATGAAGACAAAACAAGGTCTTGGAATCATCCCCGTACACATATGGTTCATTATTTCCTAAATGCTCGACACTCAAGATGGGTTGACTGTGGTTTATCTATATAAGATTCATTATTATTTTCAAAGTTAGGGTTTCTATTTTCATAGGAGTAAACTAGAATCGAAGCCCGCGAGATGCAACGTGTTTACGAACTCCGTTACTCGTGTTTTGACAGCGAGATTAACGTGATTTAGTACATACATGAAACATACGAAATTATGACAACTCAGTTATGAAGATCGAAATATAAATAAGGGTATTATGTCTTGTAAATTGCAACACAAACATATGTATTATTGAAATAACAAATTCATTAAAGAATATAATAGAAAAAACTTAAAAAGAAAATATGAAATAGTATTTAAAAAACAAACACTATAAAAAAGATTTTTAAAAAAGAGAAAAAACAGAGTTTGATAACACGAAGATTCAAACGCGTAACCACGGGTGACAAAAGGTTGAATTTAAACCGGGGGGCCAAAGAAAAACTTATGATTTAACTAAGAAATAATTACTTTTGACCACTGTGAAAAAGACTAAAAAGAAAAAAAACCCACCAACCTAATTTACGAAGATTCGAACTCGTGTCCTATGGCTAACAAAATGTTTAGTTTAACCGGTGGGCCAAGGAAAAACCTGTAACATTATGTATTTTAGGTTTATTTATGAATTAGAATCGTTAAATTCTTGTAAGGGCTATTGTAGGTTTTTATGAAACTTATGGATTATTTATGTTTATTTCTTAGTTGTTATTAAATTTTAAATTATGAAAGTTAATAATTAAAATAATTTATTTTACAACAACGCCTTAGTTATTTAAGGCTGTGGATTGAATGAGGTTATATATATGAGGATATGATGGTGATAAAAGGGTGTTTGGTACACCAATAATAGGACACATTGGTGGAAGTACCTTCCAATACCAACAAATAGAAAAGGGTAGAAGTAAACATCCAAACCATTGACTTCTTTTTAATGTATGTTCCAAACTTTTGTTCGCACCTATGATTTTTCATAGTTGCACATGTACCATAAACATACAAAATATACATAAAAAACAATGTCAACACACTTGCTAACAAACCATAATATATAAATCGTTTTACAACGTCAGATCACTACTAGAAAACAAACTTCATCAACGAATATCTTACTAATCTAATATACAAGAGCTTTGAAGGTGAAAGTTGACCTATGATAAAAGAAACTCGTATTCAAAACTAACACACTCAAATTACTTAATAAAAAAAGAATTAACCACATAACAACAAGTTAAAAGGTAATTATAGACCAAGTTATTTTATTTATTGACATCTATTATTCCTTCCTGGACCTCCATAATAAATATAATCTCCCCAAACATTGTTTTTTCCTGCTTTAATATCATAACAATTTGGGTGATCAGCCAATAGATGGAGATTTGTTAGAGGAAGCAAACTATTATCCCAATCAACCACCTTCAAATTTCTAAAATAAGAAGCTTTACCAAACCCTTCATATGAAAAATGACCACTACCCATTTGTGTTGAAGTGTGATATCCCCTTGACCTTGTGTTCACTATCTCCCCTCCAAACTGTATCATACTTGCATGCCTTTGGAGATGACTAAACAAGAAAGATGGCCAATAGCCTATGAGTAAACCCGAGCCGAATTGGAGCCACCAATGTCCATGTTTAGGGTCCTAGATCAACAAAGAAACAACATTATATATCCGATTAGTGTTGTTTGAAGTATTGTTGATTATTCTATCCAGACTACTT
The DNA here is from genome assembly GCA_018326385.1 of Flaveria bidentis. Taxonomy (NCBI): domain Eukaryota; kingdom Viridiplantae; phylum Streptophyta; class Magnoliopsida; order Asterales; family Asteraceae; genus Flaveria; species Flaveria bidentis. Next base: position 13,853 of record BJCM01064250.1, on the reverse strand, counting down.
TTCATACCACGCAACTATTTTTTGTTAGATCATCCCAAAACCAGAACTCTAATGTATATATATTTTTATTCTTTTACATTGCATTAAGAACACTCTTTAGAAAAGTGTGGACAACACTAGCATATATATATCGACGGGGATTGAAAAAAATTTTAAAAACAATTTTTATTATAAAAAAAATAATCAGTGTACATGAGAAGATTTAAACTCATAATCTCTTAGTTAAGATTATATTATTTTTCCATTAAGTTATACCCTTAAAGGCAAGGCATATTAATGATTAATTAAAATCACAAATCTTTGTATTAATTAACTTAGTAACATTCCACATAAATTATTTTGTGTCTAACACTCGGAAAATGACTACACATGGAGACCACTTTCATGAAGATAAAAGCGAATCTTACAATTTAATATTAATGAAACATATAAGTAGTGCTGTTTTTTTTTAAGTTTTGGTCCATAAAATTAAAGGTGATAAATAATAAAGTATCCATATGCAGGTCCACCTAAAAACCTAGTAAGAGAAGGTTATAAGCGTCGTTTCTAGATCAGAATGGATGGGTGTTGTAACCTACTACATAACCGGTCTAATTAAATCAATTTGAAACTTATTTGTTTGAACTGATCGATTAGTACTGGACCGAAAAAGTAAAGTAATTTATTATTTAATTTTAATAGGAAAGACGATTTCCAGCACGACCAGAAAAGTTAACATGACCTCAAAACATGATCGACACTTCTAGTTTTAAATAAGTTATGATGTCATTTGTTTTTTTTTTTTTTGAAAATGATCATACTATTAGTTATTTAAATGGTACCAACAAATCAAATGAAAGGATTTTTCTTGTTAAGTACAATGAAATTTAAAGATTTAAAACTACATTACCTTCCATATCATAATGCCAATGTCAAATTGTTTACTCCTGTAAGATGATCTTGGAGAGATTGCTGCACCTATAGCAATCTTGTTGTTTGTCTGAACAAACCCTGAGCATAATAAGTTGTAGCATCCAGTGGTTTGGTATGCATCACTCTGTAAAAATGAATAGATATTATTATATACATTATCATATCATCTAATTAGAAAATGGTCAATAGTCACAAATTCTCACTTAATTAACATAATTATATCTTGTGAAAAATATTAAGTAGGTGCTTCATATTGACCGTTTTACTAGCTTTGTTTACTTCAATAATAATATTATTATATGTAGTGTAGAAGAATATATGTTGATAGTACTTACAGTCCAGTAAGTGAAAAATCTCGGGTAACCATCTCCATATAGCTCCGGGCTTACCTGAATAATCATCAATAAATGTTCATTAGACAAACGTTATTACACAATTAGGTATTTACGATCGATTTTTACGTTATGACCAAACTCAAAATCGTCGCAACAACTGCGACCAGCGCATGAGTTATATTTTCTTCATCATCTATATGGAATGATATTGGCTCAAAATGAGCATGCATCTAGACCATATGCATGCATACCTTAAAAATACCTTTTTTTTCATGGTGTAAAGATAATGTTATAGATATGTTTGTGATAGTAATACATATATTAACTAAATATTTATAACAGTTGTGCATATATATATATGTAAACATCAAAGATTTGTTCCTTCAACATCACTTGTCAACATTGTTTTTTTTAATAGTAATGCATACAATAGTTAATATTTTTAGATCTAGAAGTTACCTGCCAACCGGCTTCAACTGTATTTAGATCATTGCTAAATGAACCCGAGATAACCCATAATTGTGACAAACTGAACTCGTATGGATCGGTAACCCTTGGTGTCCATACGTTTATATCGGCCTTAGCTCCATAATATTGAGCTCCATTCACAAAAGCAACCGCATGCTACAATATAAATGACCATATTATGATCCATATAACACTTCTCTTGAACTATAAAAATTATGCGCATTGTAAAAATGTGAAGATTTGTCCTCAGATATATATCAGATAAAGTATATAAGTTAGCATTTATTGTGATATATTAGCCACAAGTAAAAGATATTACATGATTAGTTTTCTTTGTAATTATCATCATTGTATTCATATAGATAGTTGATTAATAATACATAATATCTGATGTACTTACTTCATGACCACCACTGGATGTGTCACGTCTCACATGCCTTATGACCTTTCTTCCAAATCGTTTTAGAGAACTCGCTCGTAAAACATCATGTTCAGTAGTTCTTCTGATGGGAACCGTGCCTTCTGGGCAGAATTCATTGGATTCTGCCCAGAGCTGAAAGGTTTCGATATTTTCATCACTGGAGTTGTGTCCCTTCGGCCTCTCGGATGGTGGTTCCTACAATTTTATGGCAAAATCACAAACCATTTAAGATCATGACACTTTCTGTTAACATTAACAACCGAAAACCAAATTTATAAAGCAAAAATACCAGTGGCTTTTGTCCTTTGAGCTTAGGATGATCAAATGCAGGTTGAAGATGAGAAAGAACACAATCTATCAAGTCTCCATCAGGACTCTGCTTACAAAAACCATCGAATCATGTAGCTTGTTACTTGTTAGTTACTTGACACTCAAGAAACTGTAAAAATGAAATAAAAAGAAGAGACTTGCTTGAATGGTCTTGATTGAAGGCTTGTTGATCTTCTTTAGATGACTTCTGATTCTTTTTAGCTTCTTTAGCTCCTGCATTGGCTTAAAAACGGTGTCGTTCGTTGGTGCAACAGGTGAAAACATTAGTATACAAACAAGTACGAATATAATCGAAGAAAACAAAGAAGAAGGTGATGAAGAAGAAGAAGAAGCCATGTTTGTTTTTTTGGTGTTTGGATGTATTCTAAGGTGAAACTGGAGTTAATGTGTGTGTGTTTTATGCATTTGGTGTTTTCTTCCTACAGAAGTGAGATTTGATGAAGAAAACAACAAGAACAGTAAACAGTTTTTGGTTTTATTCCCAAACTGTCACAGGGAAGAAAACACGATATTGCAGATGCATACAAGACAGAAGAAACTTGAAGCTGCAGCCCTTCAAAAGACAAAGATATTGTGAGTTTTAAAACAACCCAAATCCCTTATATTACTTAAAAATAAAAAAAAAGCAACCCCAACACTAAAATAAGTATATATATTTATTATTATAGGACATAGTGACCGAATGGCACCAATTAAGTCATTGAAATTGTATCATTCTTAAGTAATTTAGGGTTCAATTCCGAGTTTATATAAATGATATGGGTTTAAGAGTATATTTAGTGGATGCGTACGTTTGATGTTAGTTCCCAAAATACATTTTTGTTGTTAATTGTTGATACCATTAAAAAATGTCATAGTGCTTAAAGGACTTGTAAAGTAATTTGATGTGATAAAGTGAATTGTGTTCGACTGCATTCAATTTTGTCATTTATATAATCTGTGTTTTGGTTAATTAGTTAATTTTTATATTTGAAATACGGCATTAACAACATTTTAATAATTATGGGTCGGATTTTTATGGATCAATTGTGTAACACTACAATATAATTTGAGTTATGTTTATTAAAAAAATGTTGAAATTATTATATACCACTACTACTAGTGGGTGGGTTTGATAATATAAAATTATTTAATATTTGAAAGATAATAGCTGAAAATTAATAATAGATAGACTTATACAAAAGGGCATGTTTATGAGGATTCAAAAAGTTAAAACTTTTTCCAAACAGATAACGATGATGTTTAAAACTGGAAGAACTTCTTTTAGCTATTTTAAGTATATACTAATGTTTCTAAAATCTGCTCAAATAAACGTATACAAATGCTAAATACACTATCAACAAAAAATAGTAATGCAAGGGGGTGTTTAGCTTGTAGTCTAATAATTAATAATATATTTTGTTTAATATATTAGTATTGTCACTTTTGGTATATCATCCAACAAACGAACACACTTAGGTTTTACGTTTGCCATAGATGGTCCAAGCTTAGATTTCATTGTTGTTGAAGTTATGAGTTTGGTAGTGGGGCGTGGAAATTTTGATTCTTATCGTAACCCCACCACTATATATAGACCACATGTCTATTTTTTAACGGTATTTATATAGGATAGATGAATTTAAAAAACTTAAAAGAAATATAATCCATAATTTAAACATGAGATATTTACTAAATAGACACTTACATTTACCACTATGTAATCGATTTTTAAACTCGAGTTCGTCCCCCCTAAAATAAATTAGTTTTGCCACCGCCGCCCCTACGGATATGTTCAAGCTCCGCCACTGATTACGGTGATACCTGCGGTTGGATGTGTTAAAAATTTGAAGCATCAATATTATTTTTAGAGCAAACCAGTCTAGGTCGTATATACAAATTAAATATTTACTAATCAACTATTTTTTTGTTTATTAATTAATTTTGTTACATTTTCCCCTCAATGTGATTAGTTGGTTGCCCCCGACTAACAAGTGAATATGTGATATGTATATGTATATTTCGGTCATCTTTACCATAATATTACCATACAATAAAAGTTTGAGTGACATGATAGTAGGTGTTAGATTTGACAATTCATATAATATTTTCTAAAACTCTTTTAAAGAATAACTTTCCCGAATAATAATTCATTTTTAAAAATGGTACAATCATATCACTCAAGTTTAAATTTTGTTTTAATTAAATCGCTCACTTTTTATGTTTTATTTAATATTTAGACTTTAATATGTTTTTAACATATTCTTTTTGTTTCAATTAAAAATATTTATTTCCTTTTTGTATTTTGATGGTGAGGTGAGGTGGAGCGGAGACATGAATTTTTTTATTTTTTAGTGTAATTAAAATTTTAATATGATTGCATATATTAAAAATCTCAACCTCACATCTTCTCAATTTGTTCTTGACAAAAAAAAACCCCAATAATTACTTGATTTGATGTTTTAATAATCTGATTATGATAAAATATAAATTATAATTCCATAAATTTTTCTAGATTTTAAACTAGGGTCACTTTTACAAAAATACATGATTAATATTTAATTAATCAAATGATATAAAATGTGTGTATTTTAATATAACAAAAACAAATTTAAATATAACAGAAACATGTGGTGCAACCTCGCAGTTGCAGTACCTAAAAAGCAGAGTTTTACTCGCAATTCGCAATATTGTTGTTTGGTTTTGTAGGTGTTGCACTCTTGCCAGTATTGCAATAGGGAGCAGTCCAAGGTTTATTTTGCATTATTACATCAAAATCAAATTATTTGATGTCTAACTGTCAGTCATTTTATTATTATTATTATTATTATTATTATTATTATTATTATTATTATTATTATTATTATTATTATTATAAAGTATCTTAAAAGTTTTAATAATTAAAATAAAGAAGAAAGCGTTGTTTTTAAATCCTTTATTTCAAGTTCTAACACCTTTATCAAGACTACGATCCATTAATCATTGTGGTTTACTCTTATCTCAAATACGAGTGTGTATAAGCTGTTAAAAAGTAATTTTAACCTTTTAATAGAAGCAAATTTGTCGGTTTAAGATAATTTTTTTTAAAATATAATTTGATTTTTATAGTTTGATGGTTTAACGGTTTATTAGAGAATGAATCCGAAAAAAACCATAAAGTTATTTGAAAATTAAAGAAAACTAATGAAACCGGTCATATAACTTATAAAATTTTTATCACTACCCTTTATATTTGTGTGTGTGTGTGTATATAAGTAAGGGTATGGATCAAATAAAAAACCGTAGCACAGTTATACACATACGTCGCATATAGGTTACGTATACATAACCATTTTTCATTCGACATGATGTTACCTATACGTATGACTCTTCATTCATATTTTTTGTCGTCCCTTGAAATTGTAGTTAGCGTCTCATTCACATTTTTTGTCGAAAACGATTGAATCAAAACGTAATTCCAAACAAAATCCTGCTTCTCATGCTTGTACTTTGTTCATGCATGGTTGTACATTTCTCAAAGAATCTTTATCTTGTACTACCAAAAAGAAGGTGCCCAATGGCCACTCTTATGTTGAAGCTTTAACAAAGAAAAATGCAGATTATCAGAGTTATACTTTGTGCAAAATTACATGTACATTACATTGTCAAAAGAGACTAACTTTTAAAAGCAAAATACTAGAAAATTCTTATCTTCTTTAATCTTTATGGTCATTTGGACCCCTTAAGAAAAACCATGTGGCGGTGGTTTGCCACTAGCTTACAAGAGGACAAATGTGTATGGGCCCTTTGAGGTTCTTTGCTCTCAAAGGTTTTAGGCAAGAAATGCTCCCCACTATGCATTTAGTTTAGCTTGTTTTTAATAAGCAATTATTTTTTTTATAAAATATGATGACATGTTTAGAAAATAGGAGTGTTGTCAAGAAGAGGGGGGAGGTGAAAGGAGATGATGTGAGTGGTTGCTGGTGGTGGTGTTAGGAAAAAAACGATGACGAGAGGTAGCAATGATGCGGTAGATGTTGGTGGTAGTGCTCTTAGGGGCTCGTCGATGGTTGTTGCTTTCACTTGTTAGAAAATAACACATACATGCATCTGTATTTATATATGAGTTGATCAATTAATAAGAGCAAAATTCATTAGAGACGTATGAGGTTGTACATGCCAGATCTATTATAGTCATTTGTCCATTTATTTTAGACATTTTTAGAGAACCACACTCTCTCTATAGGTCTTTATGCAATTTTTTAAATTAGATAGTATTATAAAATATATTTAAAAATAGTAATATTATTTTATTGATAATTTTAATTTTTTAACGTCTTCTAATCTAATCGAAAACCACCTAACATGTCTTTTGCGTCATTTTAATCCTTGATCTCCAACTCTCCTAAGGAATGGAATACCTATTATACATTCAAACACTATTAACGCAAATGCCCTTTGCTATTTGATAAATTGTATATAAAAAAGAATATAGAAAAATATAAAGTTTTGAATTTAAAATTTGAAAATCCAAAAGAGCATCAAGTATTTACCATACCGGCCTGAAGAATGTGGTCCTCGTGCAGTTTGTGCCTCCTTTTTATGGGATTAAAAATGGTGGTCATTTTCATCTCGTTGGTGAAGTGTTCTCTAAGGCATGTAGAATATGATTTGCTTTATATAAAAGTTCCCACTACATAAAATCATACTCCAAGTTGCTAAATTATTGCAATACGTATGTATGTATAGAGGTGATGATGTACCGTTGTGGATCGGTGAAATTTAATGTCCTGATGAATATTCACCGGGTCATTAAAAAAAGATAAGAAAGAGATGACTAAATGATTGATTGACTCGTCTAAAATGGGTTTATGACCAATTTTGTAAGCCCATTTTTTGGTTTGCGGATTATCTAAGCCCATTTGTATATTTGGATGATTGGGTCCTTGTTTTCATATCACATTCACATTTCACAATCTTGAAAAATCACTAAGAAGAAAGAAAGGATTCAAATAAAATACATGTATATTGATTTTGTCTAAACGGCATCAATAGATGAAAAACCGAATAATTAGATCATAATCAAACAGAAATAAAAATATGAGAATACGATGGTTCCTTTATGTGTTTTCAATAGTCAATATTTATGATTAGGTTATGGTGTTAACTGAAGTAGTGAACCATATTAAGACCAACATTTATATTTTTTATTTTTTATTTTCAACTTGAACGCAATTAACCAATGGTCAAACAAATTAAGTGAACCATTCTATCCAATAACCGAATTAAGCGGACCATTTATAACTAAAACCAATCAGCTATGGAAATCTAAAAACCGAAAAGAAGGTTATATGTTTGATTTTAACCAATTCTAAAACCGAACCATGAATCCCCTGCATAATTATTGTTTATGGTCAAAAGAAGTACATTATTACCATGTTTAATATGTGGATTTGATATAAAGAAACTTATTTAATTCATATTCTAAAAATTAACCAACATAACCATAACTACTCACAATTTCTGAAAAAATTAATCCATCCCTGTTTTACAACTTACAAAGTAACAACTCCATGAATCAACTGTCACAAGCCCAGGCCCGCAGACCTAAGTCGGTGGGGCCCGACGCTTGGGACCGATGTAAGAAGGCAAAAACGTCGCCTTCCTTCCTAACATTGGCAGCTTAATCTGGCTACGATACACCACGAATAGAAGGAAAGCAAGAACAACAAACAAAAAATGAGGTGAAACTACCATCCTCTTATGTCTCAAATAATAATTTAAACTAGCTTTAGAAGTGTTAGTGTCACTAAGCCATAAGTCTTTATCTTCAACCAATGCAGCTCCTAAGGTCCAAGAAACATCCACTGGACCAAATATAATCTCTTTATCAGCAACGCAAAGGGTGTTTTCAAGGAGTGAAACAATATAGGGAACTCGAAAACAGAGAAAATCAGCATACTTGTGATTTATTCGCGCTTTGTTCAAACCAGACAATGATCCTGAACATATTTCTTGGCCTTTCTCCCAGATCTTTGATAGATTTGTTGATGAGTTCAAATTTAACAAGTTGTAAACAGCAAAGAATCCAGATAACGTGTGGAAACGTGCAGCTGAGTGAGTTTTTCCAACCACATTGAGCATGTTTTCACCTGCAATAGAAGTTGGTAATGAGCTTTTATCCCCTTGTATCATTTGTGGATCACATCTAAAATTGCAGACATCATATCGGTTTATTGCATCAGCACCCATAAAATTAGGGGCGGCTACTTTGACCTGTATACTCATGAACGGGTCGATTCGAGTTATGTTTTGTCACTTTAGTATTATACTTGTAAGTCGTTCAAAGTCAATTTTCGAATCAACATAACATCCTAAATTGTTTATATTAAGAAATAGGATGATTTATAACAACTTTTGTAATTAATTAATTAACACATTAACTATTCATTACAAATCTTAAACAAAGGACGAATTACTAAATTAGTGTTACTAGGTCAAAACAGCCCGACCCATTTCAATAAAAAACCATTTTGACATGTTATCCCAACCCACTCAACCCACCCATCCTGCCATCTCTACACAGAATGAAATCTCAACTGCCGCAAACCATGTAAACAATAAACAACGTAACTAAACAGTTTGAAAACTGACCATTTACTGAAGAAAGTCCAGTGCAGTATGAGTCATCTGATAACTTTGACCAGTCTGATGAACTGGTAAAATTAATTGCTGCAGCTCTTGCTAGTAACTTGCATTTCTCCCAATTTGGCTCTCCAGCTAATTTTATGATAACTTTGTCATTTTTCTGCATTTTTCTAGTTAAATTTCCTTCAAAGCACCCATGACAAGTGTAATTTTGTGTAAATTCACGATTAAGACATGGATGCCCAATCTCAAAAGTTCCAAACTCACGTTCTACAAAAGCTTGAGAACCACTAAGCATACCAACAGTTCTATCAAAAGCTTCATTCAATCCAAAAGCCGGTAAAGAACCTGCCATAATCTGGTGCTCAAAAGCACCAATCTTTGACCTAAAAACACCATCATCATCCACTTTCAGTTGTTTGATTTCTGTTGCTACCTGCAACGAAGAACCACCAAGATCAAGAAGACCTAAAGTAATCAATCTTGATGAATTCCCAAACACACCCATGTGATGGTTTAACGAAATCCAACCATAATAAGCTTCTTCTTCCCCACTCAAAACCCTAATCCAATCTTTCCTAAACTTAAACTCATGTAGCTTAACAACAGCCTCAACATCATCCAAAATCCCCTTTACAACTTCTTTATCTAGTCTTCTTAATCCAGCAGTAGCCAGCACAAAAATCGGTGTATGCTTATGTTTTTCAAAAGGTACCCATTTTTCGGCCCTGCGAAACAATGGCTCTAAAGATACCTTAACCCCAGATGCATTCCCCACAAATTTATCCAAACCGGGCTCGGTTTGCATACAATGGTATGCACAACCATCTTTATAATCATCAAATCTTGTTGAATTATCAGGATAAGTATGTACCAAAATTGGGAATTCTAAACCCCTATTACTATCACTTGTAACTCTACTCTTTAACTTCCATTCATATACATTTACTCTTGTTCCACTACTTCCACAATCCAAAACAACAGTGAAATAAGAACTATTTGTAGCAAACCCATGATTGTTAATAACGTAATAACCGATCAATAACAATAGTGTTACAATTACAATGGTGGTAGCCAATTTTAAAACCCTAAATTGATGAAAAAATGGCAAAATTGGAGGCTTTGCTTTTGAAGGTGATTTGGGTTCCATCGGAAAACTACCAGCATAAAGTGGGAGTTCCGATTGGAACTATCTTGATGGTGTGATCTGACTATTGGATGAGTGGATACAACAAAAGATTGTGGGTTTTGATCGATTTGTGAATTACGTACCTTTGTGTTGTGTAAGACCCAAATCAACAGCCGTAAGATGATAAACTCAGGGATTGAGTGATGGAGATGACAGCCCGGTGACCGGAGATCACTCCGATTGTGCAGATCGTTTGATCTGAGGGTACCGGAGAACCTTATGGGGTGCTGTCATGGGGACCGAGGGTCAGAATTACGTCTTGTTGAAGTGATTCATTGGTTTTATTGCTTTATGTGTAGTGGGTCGGTGAGAGGGGTGAGTTTTACTAGCGTGGTTTTGATGTGGGTTCGGTGAGAGACATTGCGACATCGCGCAAAGGGGGCGCGATAAGCGGTGGCGTGAGCGCGATTACGGCAATGGGGGTTTGAATGCGGGACGCGATGGTGACGTCCAATGTGAGGTGGTGAGACACCAATACCCGTCACATCCTCTTTTACGAACTTACTGCACATGATCTTACGAGGTTTAGAAACGGGTCATCTGTTTAATTTGTATGTTTATGGTATTTGTGTCAGGTAGTAAAAGAAAAATATGAATTTTACACGAAACATCAAAATATATTTTTGTTTTTTTCATGTTGACGTATTTTTTAGACATGTTGATTGTTTTGATATTCTAAGTTAAGATTATGAATGTTTAATCATGAATCTATAACTTTTGTATTCTGCTAATGTATACAAAATCAATTTAATTCTACGTTTTGTTACGAAGAGTGCCACTACGCCTAAATTTTATGTGTCAGTTGTATACAACTGTGCTAATAACTTGTAATTATACAAGAAAAAAGTTTATAAACTTAAAAACAGACGAATACGTGTTAAATGAACTGGGCAATTGAATCTGGTAACTATTTAAGATCTTCTTGTGTATTATTGATTAATTTTTATAGTATGTTACAGTTTCTTGATTGTAATCGTATGACTTTTTAGGTTTTATAAGTAAAACAAAAGAAAAATAGTAAAACATTAAACTATCGAAATCAGATGATCCAATATAACAAAGAATAGATAATTTTGATAGGTTATGCTAAATAAGAAAAAAATGCACATTACATTAAACAAGAATAATCATAGAGTTATATGTTACATACACCACTTCCTTCTAAACTTTTGGTTTATAAATCAGTAAACTATCGTTTACAACCATATAAACTGTAACTTATAGTGTAAACAATTATTTATCTTTTCATAAACCACAATTAAAAAAAATTCCCAAATTTTTATACTACGTATAAATCAAAATCCCCTGACCATAATCATAAAACCCATTAAAACATTACGAATTTACGATACTTAAGAGGTGATGACGGTTGTTGTCAAACAAAACTTCGACTACAAGTCTTGACTTCATAATTAAAGAGCATCGCGTAATATAACCATTTCTCTTACGCTTTTTGGGCTTTAACCTTTTCCCTTCGATTCCCCTTCGCGTCACTTATCTCCTTCACACACGAACACCAACACCACCATCGGAGCACCACCATCGCCACCGTCTCCGCCACCTCCACCACCATCGCCACCATCACCGTTACCGTCACCGTCACCGTCACCGTCACCGTCATCCTCCGTCTCCTCATCATCATTGCTATTGCCTTCGAGGATCGCAGATCGGAGTCGTAATAGTAGATCCGAATTATTTACCTCCGGTGATAATTTTTTATCCCTACGTATGTGTAATCTGTGTTCTTTTGTTTGTGAATTTGATTGTTGTTTCTCAGCCGTTGGTAAATTAGAGTTGAAATTAGGGTTTGGAGACGGTAGCAGGTCTGGTAACGTTTGCTGAGGATGAATTTTTGTTTATGTTTGTGTATTTAGCGTAAGGCGTCTATGTTTGTATGTGAATCGATGGATATGCTGATATGCACATACGTGCCGATGGCGGATGCTTTTTATTTTTTAATTTTTATTCGAGATAGGATGATTATTGAATGAGATATCATATAATAAAAAAAAGTAGTTTTGATAGTATGTATGCTCGCTATGTGTAATTCGTTCATAGTTTACTGGAGTTAGTTAAATCGTAGCAAATAGTTGTTTTGAAAGGTTTCAGCGTGTGGTATGCATGTGGCTGTGCGCTTTATGAACTAGTGTTAGGGAGGTTGCTTGGGAGTTCTAGTATGTGAGAAGCAGGTAGCTTGAATTTTACTTTTCTGAGTTGATGGTGGATCATATCCACTGCAGGTCTACTTTATTTAAGGCTGATTTTGTAATATTGGTAGCATCTGTTGGTTAGATCTCAAAATATCCGAGAATGATGGAATTATTTTTTATCAATAGCTAGTGTTAAAGTTCAGAATGTTTCTGATCAACATTGTATAATTATCTTTGTCATTAGCAGCCAGGCATGATGCAAGGCTTAGTCTTTTACTCTTTGTTAGTGTTCAGATCCGGTGAAGGCTGACTGATGCATAATTTGAGTCAAGTTTGCTATCAATGCTAAAGGAAAAACTAGGAAAAGAGTCACCTTGCTAGGCTTTCTACTATTCATCTATAAAAGAGTCACCTTTACTTTTTGCTAAAAGGGTTGCATTAGTTATATCAATAGGTTTGCATGTAAAAATATTTATTATGAACCAAATTACATATGAGAAAATTCAAAATCTGTTATAGATTACATTTTTACATAAAAACACCTTTTTGGCTGGCCTTCGAGGATGAGTTCAAAATGGGTCGTCAAGTTTGGTACCAGAGTGTTGTGAATTTGTGATCATTATCAATTTATCATGTGTCTTCATAGGGTTGTTACACAAGCTACTACAAACATTTTAGGTATTTACATGTCCATCTTATTTCCAGATCAATCTCCTCTAAGGCTTCTTCTTGAATCTTTATTTTTTGTATCTAGACACCAGTAAATCCCAAATGTAGATTTTCTGCTTTTTTGGCTATAGGTATCCCCAAAAGCTCTCTTAGGTCCACCCAAAATGTCATAGATGTAATTATGCAAGCCTATGCTAATTGACATTAGGACACATACAACAATAATAGTCATTTCCACCTATGTGATCACTAATTTGAGTAACTGATTTCATCCCTTTGAGGCTGCAACAACTTCATTGACAAGATATTTCTTGTTATTTGCTACTTTCTTTGCTACAACAATAATAGTCATTACCACCAGTAAATCATCATTCTTCCGTATACCTAGGGGCAGTGGCTTGGTGTTAAGTTGTTGATGTCTTTGTTAGATTGTAATTCTTTGTATTAGTTTGTGTTTGTATGTTTAGTGATGGATATGTTAAGTCTTGAAAGTAGAGGGACTTAATGTGTAAATAGTTAGTTCTAACTAACACTATAAATAGGTGATTAGTGTGTATTAGAGGATTGACTTGATAATTCTCTTAATAAACATTCAGTACACTTTGTTAGTTAATTCGGTTTTCTATCATTTGGTATCAGAGCAGTAACGGCTCTCGATCCAAAACCGCTTCTCTCTCTCGATCGATCTTGATCTCCCGCTCGGTTCCAATCGTCGATCGATTTGAATCCCATTGGAATACAATTCTTGGAACTCTCGATTACAATCATCTGTGATT
>BJCM01064249.1:0-15936 GCA_018326385.1 Flaveria bidentis | reverse complement strand
GGGGGGGGGGGGGGGGGGGGGGGGGGGGGGGGTTTGATTGTGACACCATACATTAATCGCACATCAGCCGTGAACATGAGAGATTTCTGATTCGTAAGGAATGTCTGGACTCTAATATAATCAGCTTGTTTTTTGGCGTATTGACTATGGATGGGAGGAAAACTTCATAGTTAAACATGCTTAGGTGGAAGCAATCCAGGGATGGGTGATCTTCTTGGGAACTTTTTACCCGGGCAACCAAAAGCAAACTGGGCAAAGCGAACAATATTGGTGGTACGAGAGTTTAGGTGTTATAGGATGGTATTAAAGCCACTATTGTGTCATTCAGGAATGTTGGACAAACCTCATAGGTTATGGTGAGTTCTTGGGCTCATCAAGGACGATGAGTCCAGGGGTGATTATGACACATTATATTAATCCCATATCGAGCGTGAACATAAGAGATTCCTGGTTTATAAGGAATGTTTGGGCTCTAATATCCCAATGTATATTGGACGTATTGGCTATGGATGAGATGATAACTTTACAGTTAAGCATGCCTAGGTGGCAGCAATCCAGGGATGTGTGACTTCCCTGGGAAGTAGGGGTATTCATCAGATCGGATAACAGATTATTCGGATTATTCAGATCAGATTATTCAGATTTGAAAATTTCAGGACCCTATTCGAAATCCAATCCAATCCAAAAAAGGAATTGTCTATCCGACCCGAATCTATCCGAATTCAATTCGGATTGGATTCAGATATATCTGAATAATCCGAATTTATCCGAATAAACAAAATAACATTTTTTTCTATTTTTGATTTTTTTGCTAATTTTTATATTTAATATTTTTTAAGTTGAAAATCACAATAATAGATATAAAACTAAAAAATGAATTGTATGCAAATTCAAAACTAATACATAATAGGTAATAGTATTCAACCTTCAAATTAGAATCTCTAATTTAGAACGACGGTCTATATTTGCATAATTATTTAAGATTATGACTAGAATGTGTAAATATTATTGTGTATTGAGTTGAAAACATAATAAATAGTTGAATAATAAGTACTGAGCTAGAAATATAGTTGAAGTCTTATTCGGATATCCGAATTATCCAAATAACTCGAATAAAAAAATTGTAATATCCGAAATCCGAATAAGGAATTCGAATTCAGATGAGATCCGATCCGAATATCCGAATAAGAATTCAAATCGATTTATTTTGATTCGGATACAGATCGAAAATCTGATAGTTTTGGATATCGGATATTTTGAACACCATACTGGGAAGTGTTCACTTAGGCAACAAAAAACAAATTCGTGAGATATTTGCGGGCACAACTAACAATGTTGGTGGTATGAGGGGTAGGATGTTACACCTATATCAAAAGTAATTATATTAATGTAGGGTTGAGAACAGAATTTAACCATCTGTTATTGTTATAACTCACGTTAACCCATCAAAATCAATCAAAAATAATTTTTTTGATAATATTATTACACGTATAGAACGTTATATTTTTTTATTTATATGTGCAAATTTACAAGTGTACAAATTAAGATACGTGTAAGTCACACTTACACTTGTAACTATTCATAAGTATTTGGTGGTGTAAGTTAATCTTTCTTATTTTTTTTACAATTGTGAATTTATACAAATAAAATAACATAATGTTGCTGTATATGTGTAATTATATTATTCAAAATTATATTTTGATTGGTCTTGACAAGTTACATGTGTTATTGCAATAACAGATAGTTAAAAGAGAATGTTTGATAGTATTTTAATAGTTACCAAGAGATATTGCAATAACAAATAGTTAAAAGAGAATGTTTGGTAGTATTTTAATAAAATAACATAATGCTCCTTTATATGATCATTAAAATATTATTTTTATGTTTGAATGGTTAATGACAACATCTAGATTTTAACAATTCAAATTTAAGGTATGTTTACATCTTAACCACCTAAAATTAAAGTTATCTATTAACTATTAAAAAATTATAAACTACGAAGATATAACATTTTCATGATCAATCCCAAGAGTATTCACGTTCTATTTCTTATTTTCATTCATATAATTACATTAACGTTATTATTTTTCTCACAAATTTTAAATTAAATGAACTTTTTTATACCTTTATTATGATATTTTTTCTCTCATACATCGACAAACCAACTTTAAAAATATTTAAAAGTTATATTAAGATTGAATAATATTTACTTAAATTTATAAAAAAAATAATAATATTTTTTATTCTCCTTTATTTACACACACTTATAAATTTAATATAAATGCTACATTCTTATAAATACAAGAAACATGTTCTAATGCCCTAACATAAACATGCTTTAAAAGCTTGTACGATAGTTGTAATATTTTATTGTTTTTAAAGATATAAGAGTAAACTAATGGAAGACGAAGAGTACCCAAAGGCCACACAATTCGATCATCACTCATCGTAACGATAATAAAAACCGCTTAAAAAGTTGTCACTACAAGGCTTTACGGCGACATTCGCCACCGCCACGGCCACCGCCACCGCCACGGCCACCGCCACCGCCACCGTCACCGTCACCGTCGTCGCCTCTTCCGCCGCCCCATGCGCGGCCTTCGGGAGTTCATAAAACTCAGGTCTCATTTTCACATTTCCATGTGCAATTATCTTTGGAGCTGCATATACTGTAGGTAATTAGATAGTAATTGTTCGAATTTGTTTTTCTACTTGTTATTCTATCGTATGTCTTACAGTAATCTATGTAAACAGTCCAAAATTACATTTTTAGTTAGGGTTTATATGGTTAAGCATTGAAGGAAGACTAAATTGAATTGTGTGTTTGTTTTGGTCAACAACCGAGTAAGAAGCTGAGTTCCAATTTGTCGGGGGTGGTTGTTGAATCGACAAAGCAATGTAATTTGTACGGTTGATTGTTGATTGTGAAACCTAGGGTTTTGTTTGACTGGATATCTGTTGTTTGCTGTCATAATTATGATTTAAAAGGAACAAAATCGCAAATGCTGTTCTGTTAGAGTTTGTTCTAGTAGGTATTATTGTTGTTGTGAATTAGCATTCAAGTCTTGTTGTACCAAACATCTTATATATGTTGATTTTGATCATTGTTAGTTTATTTTTTGAATGTTTGATGTTCTTTGGCTTATTTTATTTTTCATGTTTGCAGCGTTTTGTTGTGATAAATAAAATAGTTTAAGGGTGAAGAACATGCTTGCTTTAACAACCATGAATATTCTCAAAATTCATGGTTGTTATCGTCTCCAACCTCAAGTTTTTCATTTTTCAGAGAATATCCATCAATTTTCCCCTACAACATATCAAAAATCCAAACTCTGCAATGTCTCCTCAACCTCGATCCTATCTCATTCCCAGTTTCCTATATCTGGAACGAGTTTAAAGCTAAAAAGAATTAAGGTTTCGGATATTGGAGCACCGTTAATGACATGGAAAGATGACGAAGACGGGATCACTCGTTCTTCTGAAGATTTGACTATGAATGGAGATGTTTACCAGAAGACTTTGAGGTTGGTAGAATGTTCTATGTTTGCTGCTCTTGGTGGGTTAATCTACATTTTAAGCAGCTCTCTTGCTATTGAGGTACTTCCTGATCTTCTTTTCAGTTTAGTTTGGTTTAATAATTGGGGATTTTTTTTAAAACATTTGAATCCTTGTGAGAGTCCGTTACTGTTACCGGGAAACTCATGGAATGCCACCAATATCCGCATTCCTGCTAACCAATAATGGGTTAAGGTAAATAAAACTTGAGTTGGGCAGGTATCTTTAGGGTGTTGAAGGTAGATAATCAATGAGAGTTAGATTCAAACCTAAGACTTGTGTGAGAGGCACTCAAGCGCTTTACACTGTGCCACCCCTTGAAGGTTAATGTTAATCAACTTAATTTACTTACTATTGCTTACATTGCAGAACTACTTTGGTTGTTTCTTTGCCTTGCCCATAGTATTCTCATCAATGAGATGGGATGCAGTTGCTGGCAGAAAGACTATGGTATGTAATCACCCATTTCCCCCCTATATCTAGAAATACTAATGATTGACTTGCTGATTTTTAGTTTTATGTGTTCAAATTTTGTTTCATTTGCAGGTGGCAACGGCTACGCTTTTGCTTGTCTTGGCTGGCCCGATAAAAGCAATAACGTACCTGGTCAGTGAATGTTTCGCTAGCAGTCTACTAAATTATATAGCTTTAGTTTATATATGGTTTACATTTTGTTTAGTTTCTCTTATCCTTTCTTAAATTGAGCTAAATCTTTAATCCTTTGATTGTGTATATACTTGCATCTCAGCTAATGCATGGTTTTCTTGGTCTTGCCATGGGCTCTTTGTGGAGGTATACAGTTAGTTTAACTTATGTTTATTCATTGTTATTTTCTTTTTTATTATTTTTCTAATGTTGACCATCTAATAGTCCCAACTCGCCTGCTATTCTTCTCTCTTTTCTATATATTTGCTTCTTTCATTTCTGAGTTAATTCAGAACTTCTTATATATCAAGACACAAACGATGGTTGGCTGAATCAAAACATTTGTGACTCTTCCTATTTTCAATTTTTTTTGCCAACCTTCATAGTAGACATATGAATATATTTTGAACTGTCATTCATGTACTATATCACATCCACTTGTCAATTTAAAGCTGTTTATGTAATGTATCACTTCTCAGGTCTAAAGCAAGTTGGGGCGTTTCCGTGTTTGTCAGCGCAGTTGTAAGCCTCTCTCTCTCTCTCCACCTCCCTCCGTTCCTCCATCCTCCGTCCATTCCTCTCCCTCCCCCTCTCTCTCTCTGTAATCACACATAAATACACAGTTCATATTTCACAAGAAAACCAGTATTAAGTAGCGTATTGCGAGAACAACAAAAACACTTTTACCTCTTGTTTTTAACGTGATGCATAAGACAGTTATGTAACTGCTTACCTCACTCTCTTTTTTATTTTGATTATATATGCCAAGCACTACATTTAAGGGCATTATGTTCTTGTGGTTCTCTACTTAAAGTTGGTCATGCAATGAATGTGTCTTGGTTGTAAAAAATAGTGCTTGAGGCGCACTTAAGGCGTGAGGCTCTAGAGGCAATTAGGAAAGCGCCTTAGGGCTTTGAGGCGGCGCCTCATGCACATCTAGGTTAAATTTGGTAAACATTGGGGGTCTGTAAAAAGATGATACGTAGAAATAACCAAAGGGATGATGAGATTATGAATATTTTACATGGTAAAAGAAGCCAATATGTAAATAGTTTAGACAAATGCAACTTTTGGCTGTACATATGGCTTATTTTGTTGTGCATAGAACACCTCCTCGCATACATGAGGTTCTCGCCTCATGCCTCACACATAGCGCCTCGACTTTTCAAACTTATACGCCTTGGAGTGCCTAACGCTTATTAAAACCAAGGAATGTGTATATATATCATCCCAGGTTTGGTCTGTTTGGAAGCATGTTTTTACATCTTATAAGGTTCAAGTTTCAGTGATTTACATCTAAAAACCAAGCAGGTTCGAGCTGCAGGTGCCATGGGCTATGTTGTGATGTACTCGTTTTTAATCAGAGAGAACATCCTTGCTTTGGTAGTTTTACATCCTATCTGAAATATTTTTGGTACCACTGCAAAATCAGCATACTCCAATATTTATATGAATTGATCAAGATTTTCTTGTAGATCACCATAAATATTCATGCCTCAGCCACATTCATTCTTTCATCATTAGGCTTCTTGGTAATCCCATCAATGGGTATCATATATGCCATTTTTGGAACATTGGTTCGTCTTGTTACCCCTCTCATTCTATTACTAACTTCCATTCTTTTGAAAAAGAAGGTACAGACATTTGAGATCAACTCCAAAACTGATGTGGTTTTGTTGAAGTAATTAGATTAAAACCTTTTTTCAACATATGTACATAGAGGGGCGTTAATTTCAGAAACAATATGTTGAGAACTAAATAATGCATTTGTTCTTATTGCTTTGAATATGATACTCAAGACGGTTATATTATCGCCTCTGTTTCTCTCTCTCTCTCTCTCACCACTTCTGATTATTTCATACAATACTTACAAGTGAATTATGAGTTCTCAACCTATATTAGTTTTGCCCTGAAAAATCAATATGTTTTGATAGAAGCCCATTAATCTATTTTATTATATATATTTGTAATCTCAAAAGTCAAAATATGCCTTCTTTTTCTTAGAACCAAAGGACCTAACTGTTTTCTGACGAGGTATCTTCTCCTTTTGGCAGCTCTTACTAAATTGCTGTTTCTTTGTGTTCCTGCTACATCTTCTGTATGCCATCTTCTTTACAAGGCTTGGGATGAAGGCTTCCCTCAGATTACCAAAATGGTTTGCTAAAGCCATTTGACGGATTACACACTGACATGGTTTTCATTCAACTTCTATCTGTACTCGAGTAAACAACCAGAACCAAATCATTGAATTAACAGCCAACGCCTCGGCTTTTCGGCAAGAATAGGTTACATGATGTACATGCAAATGATGACAGAGAACGGGTCAAAACAGTTTTAGGTTGGAACAATCATTCGTTTGAAATTTAAAGCTCTAAAGACATGTGATGCTGTATGTAGTTTCGATGTTTTTGGCTCTTGATTGAGCTAAACTTTTTTTCACACTTTTTAGAAATACATTCTAGGAAAAATGTTATTCAACCTAGAAAAAAAAATTACCAGTTACCATTTTTTTTAGAAAATGGAGCTGTTTTAGTACATATGAATACAATGTTTCAAAACTAAGCATGAAGTAAATTAAAGTATTGATAGTCAATAAACCTTTTATGGATGTTACAAGTAATACAAGAATTACATTCAACCCCTTCTATTTCCTACTTATTACAATTATTCCCCTTGAACTATTAACAATCACTAATATGCGTGCAAGAAAACTTCCCTCCCAAAAAAATTCTTGTCCTCAAGAATGAAAATGAGGGAAACGAAGTTCAAACTCATCCAAATATTCCCACGAGGCGTTCGAAATTGATAGACCATTCCAGTGTAGTAATATTTGAGTAACGAGGGAATTACCCCTACGAGCTAAACACCTATCCAAAAGAGCTCGAGGTCGCAGCAGCATCCGAGGATCGGTGGGTAGGTGTAGCACCGGGATGTAATTGAGCATCAGAAGGAAGATCCAATTTGTAAGCCACCAACCCCACTTTACTAAGAATCAAGAATGGACCATAATATCGAGGGGCAAGTTTAGAAAACTTGTGTCGTCGCAGGGTAGTTTGCACATGGGGTTGTAACTTCAAGTAAACCCAGTCACCCACCACAAATTGACGCTCAGTACGATTACCCATAGTCATTTGCATCATGTGATTACGTGCGGCCGCTAAGGATTGTTTCAAAGCCTGAATCATAGCTTCCCGATCACGGTGAAAATGTTCCACCGCATCAATGCAAGTATCACAAGAGATATAGGGAACATGAATTTGAGGCGGATACCCATATAAGCCTGGAACAGGGACATTTTGATAGATGAATGATAAGTGGTATTGTACCACCACTCAACTAAAGGCAACCAATGAACCCATTGTGAAGGAGAATCCATTGCCATGCATCTCAAATAAGACTCCAAACAACGATTCAAGACTTCAGTTTGGTCGTCACTCTAAGGGTGATAAGCCGATGAAAGAGACAACTGAACACCTTGCAATCGCATAAACTCTTGTCAAAATTTGCTGAGAAACAGTGGATCACGATCTGATACAATGGTAGTAGGATTACCATGGAGTTTAAAGATATTATCCAAGAAAACTTGAGCAATATGTGCAGTTATAAAAGGATGAGCCAAAGGAATGAAATGACCATATTTAGTCAAGTGATCCACCACCACCAAGATAGTATCTTTTCCTTTATTAGGTGGAAGGCCACTAATAAAATCCATTGAAATGTCTGTAAAGATATGCTGGTAATAAGTAAAGGTTGTAGAAGACCCGGTGAAGCGATTGGTTCATATTTAGCTTGTTGACACACAACACAAGCACGGATGAAAGAGCAAAGTTGTTTAGAGCAGCCATGCCAATAACAAAAAGATTTCAATCGTTTCAAAGATGGTAAGAAATCCGAATGACCGCCAATAGAAGAAGCATGTACCAAGTTCATGATATCGTTGTGTAATTGAATATCACTACCTATTAACACCCGTTGTTTACGCTTCAAAAGATGACCATCCCAAGAGTAGTGTGGTAAACACCCTTCCTTCTTCAAGCTCTGCAGAATAGTAGCCAAATGAGGATCAAGCTGCCACGAATCTTGAATGCGTTTCAAGAGAAGAGGGTCACATGAGCTAATGGTCATCTCAAACAAAGCTAACCTTTGAACTCTTAGAAGGCCATCAACAACCGTATCGTCAGCCCCTCTTTTGTATATAATCTCATAAGTATAACCCATAAGCTTGGCTAACCATGTTTTTTGTAAGGGAGTAGCCACCGTTTGAATCAACAGAAACTTAAGATTCTTCTGATCCGTATGAATTTCAAAAAGTTTAGGGATCAAATAGTAGTTCAATTGCTTAACAGCCATTAAAATAGCAAGGAGTTCCTTTTCATAGACTGATAAAGAATATTGACGGGTGGATAGAGCCTTGCTAATAAAAGCAATAGGATTGCGATCTTGGATGAGGACTGCACCCAACCCGCGAGATGAAGCATCCGTTTCCACGACAAAGGTCTTATCAAAACTTGGTAAAGCTAGAACAAGAGCTGAAGTTAAAGCCTACTTAAGTTGATCAAAAGCAACCTAAGTTTCTTCAGACCACAAAAAAGCCTCTTTCTTCAAAAGATTAGTAAATGGTCTTGCTATGGCACCAAAGGATTTTATAAAACAGTGATAATACCCCGCAAGCCCAAGGAAACCACGAAGTTGTTTGATAGTAGTAGGAATTGGCCATTGTTGAATTGCTACCACTTTAGCGGGATCTGTAGAAACTCCTCTAGCCGATATAACATGACCCAAGTATTCGATTTGGCTACTTCCAAAAGAACACTTGGATTTCTTGGCGTATTGGTTGTGTTCACGTAAAAGTTGCAGAACTTGTTCTAAGTCTTTTAAGTGTTGTTCCCATGACGGACTATAAACCAAGATGTCATCGAAGAATACAAGAGTAAATTTGCGCATTAAAGATTTAAAGACTGAATACATGAGGGATTGAAATGTGGATGGTGCATTGGTTAAGCCGAAAGGCATAACCACAAATTCAAAGAGTCCTTGATGAGTTTTGAAAGCAGTCTTGTGAATATCACCATCGTACATGCGAACCTGGTGATATCATGCGCGCAAATCCAGCTTAGAAAAAATGGTAGCTTGAACCAACTCATCTAACAGTTCATCAATTAATGGAATACAAAATCTATTCTTAATTGTTGCATCATTCAACCGGCAATAGTCCACATAGAACCACCAATTTTCATCTTTTTTTTACTAACACTACCGGGGAAGCAAAGGTACTTTGGCTATTTCGAATGCTACCCAAGTCTAATAACTCTTGAGTCAATTCTACCAAAACATTCTTTTGCGCCATTGGGTAACAATATGATCGCTGGTTAATGGTAATAGAGTCATCCTTCAAGGTGATTCGATGATCACAAGTACGACTAGGTGGTAAAGATGGTGGACTAATGAAAACATCCTCAACCGCTCGCAACAAGGCTTCTAGAGCAGCATCATTAGATCTTGATGTTAGAACAGTTTCATGTTTATAACAGGTAAGACTTAAAGAATGCAAACTAAATAGTTGTGCCTCCGCCAATACATCAACTTGATGGAGAAGATGATTCATCTTTTGAGCTGTACAAGAAGTAGCCTTGTTATCAGTTACACCCTTTAACCGAAAGGTAGTAGCCCCCACTTTAAATTGCATTGTCAAGTTTTTGAAATTCCATACAATATCGTTCAAGGTTTGCAACCATTGAACCCCTAGAACCATATCATAGTTGCTTAGAGGAATCAACAAAACATCAGTTGTAAACCAGTTACCTTGCATCAACCAACTAAATTTCTCACACAAGTGATTACAAGACAACTTGTTGCCATCCGTTATGGTTATATTCAAGGTATCAACAATTTTGGTAGGGCATTGCATTTTAGTAACTAAATTGATGTCTAAAATATTATGAGTTGATCCCAAATCAATAAGGATGTGTAGAGGTTTAGTTCCTATGGAACCAGTGATACGCATAATAGAGTAAGAAGTTATCCCCATGAGTGCATGTAAAGAGATCAATTTCACTCGTTTCCATCTTTTGTTCCCGATCATATGGTTCCCCTTCCACATCAACCTCAGCCACATCTATTGAAAAAAGTTGTTTTCCTTTACACTTATGCTTTGGAACAAAATTCTTTGTACACCCGAAACATTCACCTTTTAATCATTTCTCCTTAATTTCTTTTGGAGACAATCGTCGCATGGGGCGAGCTTTGATAGGTGGGGCTGGTAACAAGGGTAGATTAGTCGCACTAACTGACGACGGAGGCTTAGAGTTGAATTCTCGTGTCTTAAGAAAATTGGATTGATAAAAAGATCAAAAATTCTTGTTATTCACCGATGATTGTACCACTGCCATTGCTTCATCTTGAATTCTAGCTAGCATGTAAGCTTCCGTCAAATTCTTTGGTCTCAAATGTCTCAATGGATATCCAATTTATGGTTTAACTGATCTTAAGAATAAGCTTACAACATATTCATCGCATATAGAAACCTTTGTCAACGCTAAATCAAATGCTTGACACAACTCTTGCAGAGTTCATGTTTGCCTCAATGCTGCTAGGGCTCCCATTGCATCTTTCCCCAAAACTTGTGCGAACCTTGCAGAGATAAAACTTTTATACTCTGACCATAACATTCCCTCAATCGAACCTCCTCTTGATTTAACGAACGATTGGTGCCATAATAATGTGATATCTTCCAAATGAATGATCACATATCGTACCTTCGATCGATCTGGAGTTTCGTCAATTGCAAAGAAGTATTCTACTTGGCAAATCCATCCTTCAACATTTTCACCATTAAATTTTGGAAAATCGATCTTCGTAAGTCTGCTACCGCTTCGAATAGTTGTAGAATCACCAAAATCTCGATTAGCATTATCAAGATCAACACGATGATTGCTTGAACTTCCATTGTTGCTACCAATCGCTTGTAAATTCTTCAAAATCTCGGTCATCTGCAGTTTAACCGACTCCATATCGCTTGAATTTTTGTTTGCTGCTGCTTGAATTGCTTCCAATTCACTCAAGTTTCATCCGGTAGCCGTCTCTAATCGCAACAACGAAGCATCCTGCTCTTGTACTCTTTGCTCCAAGGTATGATTTCACGTCGTCATCTTGATTAGTACTCCGAAAGAATCCTGGTTTCAAGAGCTCCGATGAGGATCGGAAAGCTCTGATACCAATGTTGAGATCGAAAGAAGAACACAGAAGGAAGAAGAGTTTTACTCAAATTTTGGTGATGCTTTTCTCATTACTCGCTACCGTATATAACCAACTAGCTAGTTAGTTAGTTAGTTGGCCGTTACAAGTAATACAAGAATTACATTCAACCCTTTCTATTTCCTACTTATTACAATTATTCCCCTTGAACTATTAACAATCACTAATATGCGTGCAACAACACCCTTTAACCTCGCCCGCGTTTCCGGTTAGCCTGAGGTGCTGGATTAGGGTTTGATGAAAGATGCTTTGAGAAGTAAAGTAATACATCTCTCCTTTAGATCTATTTTATTTATTTATTTATTTATTTATTTATTTATTTATTTAGATTTATTTAGATTTAAATTTAAATAAATACCGAATTAGAAGTTTGTTTTTCATAGAAACCAATTCATATCAATTCAAACCCTCACAATCTCTCTCCTCTCTCCTCCATCTGCTTTCTCTCACCAAAACCCTAAAACACCCATTTTCACACTCACACACACAAGTAAGCTACCTCTCTTTCTCTCTCTCTATCCTCAAAGAATGTTTGCCGTTTGATATCATATGTCATATGTATATGCTGTACTTTACATCACCCAAAATTTGATACCAAAATCTCATCGCAAGATCTCTTCTTTTCATCTTTCATCTGTTTCGTTGTATTTGGACCTCCACGTGTTGTTTGCAGCATTTTCATCAAACATTGAATGCGGATCCTGATATCTAACCACTATCTGTTTGTTTCATCGCCGTTGGCCTTAGATCTGTCGTCGAGACGCTAAATTTGGGGCTTTTGTTGTCGTATTGGGCTTAATTGGATGATTTGATATGTTAGCATGTGTGTAGATGCGAAAATGTTTGATATTTGATCTGTTGTTTGAATGTCTTTGTGTTTTGTTGATTTGATTAGGGCTTGTTATTGTATTGATTATGACGTGTTGGTATTGAATTGAAAAAAATTGTATCTTTGTTCGTTTAAAAGCTCTGTTGCTTGTTCTGTAGAGATTTGATGCTATTATGCAATTGATGTGATCTGTATGGTGTGTTTTTTCTGCCTGCATTTGTAGTTTCAGATGGATGATGACGGATTGAATATGCGAAATTGGGGATATTATGAACCTTCATTCAAGGAACACCTTGGCTTGCAACTGATGTCTCCTATGGTTGATCATAGAGATGTGAAGCCTTTATTATCTTCACTGGAAAGTCCAATCATGGTGAACACTAATGGGCTGTCTTACCACCACCCTCGTAGTTCGATGGTTTCGGAACCACCCCTTCCAATGCATTATATGGGGGATGGTTGGATACAAAGAGAAAGAATCCTTCACATGTTACCTGGAAACCCTAGTTTTCCTGTTATACCCAATACTTCAGCCTCCCAATCAATGCACATGATGCAGCAGCTTGATTCTTCACAGGAGATGAATCTAGAAGATAGCACCGCTGGCGGCAGTGGTGGTGGTGACAGTGGTGGTGATCGGTTGAAGAAGAGAACAGGGACAGCATTGGCTAGCCCTAAACCACCAAGAGCTAAGAAGCCAAAAAAAGCCTCTTCTTTACCAAAAGAAAATGGGAATACCTCTGGTCAACGGTCGAAGTCAGCCAGGAGGAATATGGATGTGGTGATCAACGGAATTGATTTGGATATTTCCGGTATCCCTATACCTGTTTGCTCGTGTACTGGTGTCCCTCAGCAGTGTTACAGGTGGGGCTGTGGTGGGTGGCAGTCGGCTTGTTGCACAACCACCATATCAATGTATCCACTTCCGATGAGCACCAAACGGCGTGGGGCTCGCATTGCTGGTAGGAAGATGAGTCAAGGTGCATTCAAGAAGGTATTGGAGAAACTTGCATCTGAAAGCTATAACTTTGCTAATGCAATTGACTTGAGGACTTACTGGGCAAAACATGGTACCAACAAGTTTGTCACCATCAGGTAGATTGTACCTTGTTTGGTTTTAACTTGTATATATGTCTGTTGCCCTTTGCAGAGGTTTACATTGTACCTCTGTTAAGATTTTTCAGAGTCGTGATACCCTTTTTTTTGAGAATTTAAACTTTCGGGTTTCTCGTAACATTATTTCATTTTTACTTGAAATTATGCTGAATGTCTAAATGCTAATTTCTTGGACCTTTCTATTGGTAGAATTATGGTTTTTTCAATCCCTTTATTTGAGCTGTTTTCTTCACTTGTTAGTTATTACAGTTTCTCTTTTTTGGCACATCTTCATCAACTTAAGTTTTACGGTTGACTTTCTTTGACTTTATGTTGCACCAAGTGTGACCCAGCACAGTTGATCTAAAATTGCCTCTAGCTTATTGTATGCAACTGAATGTGGATTTGCTTATGTTTTCACTGTCATTCTGTTATTTGGCCTGCACTAAGAACACATATTTAGTTGCCTTCAATAGCATGTTAAAAGAATGTGCTTTGTAGCTTGGGAATCTGAGTAATATTGCTCTCTTTTAAGTATACCGGTCAGCTTGGACCCAAACTATCTTCGGGTCTCGAATATATTTTTGTGGGTCAAACAGGGTGATATGTATTTTCTCTTGGGTCTGCGGTTAGAAAACAAAGCAGAGTTGAACGATAGGTTAGAATGTCTGGAAGTGTACTTTCTTTTATCACCGCCTACTGGTTGCTACCTCCACCTCTGCCATAACCTCCATTGTGAACACGGATGCAACCACTGCAGTTTGGTTGGGGTCTTTGGTAACTTGCAACCACTGCAGTCTGGTTGGGGTCTTTGGTAACTTGCAACCACTGCAGCTATCTCCATAACCCTTGCTGCTAGCCGCCATGCCAGCAAATATGCAGGTGATCTTACCTGCTTTTGATCCAGTCTATTTTAACCTGAACTTGTTTTACCTGCTTTGTCCATCTTCTGGTTTTGGCCCTAACTTGTTTCGAAATGGTATTCGACTTGACCAGATGGGTTTGCCACTTGGTTTCAGTTACTCAAATGTTGATTGAATATGAAGTTAATATATTTTTTGTAACCTTTCATTGCTACTATGCTATCATTTGTAGTATTCTGTCCATAGACCATAGGCCATGGAACATAAATGTGTCTCGGTAATCAGAAATGTGCAAAAGTCTCCTCCGATAAAAGTATTATTTTTAAGCTTGAAGTGATACCGTTATAAAGTAAAATTATTAATAAAAAGTAAAATAAAAATCAAGTTTCTGTTGATTTTATAGGTTTTCTTGATTGTGGTAACGTCACATAACTCTAGTATGGGTAATGGAAATTTTGTTTATTGTATTAATCTGTTAACTCAAATGTAAGTAAGAAATATTTACATTGTATTTACGTTGTAACGCTTAAACACTACCATCTAATTGATGTAACATTTTTTTTTTATTTTTAAAGGAAAATTGAATTTTAATAGTCCATTGATTATTTCTTATTGCTAATCCAAACTAATTATTTAACCAATATTAATATCAACTTTTGATTTTGTAATTAATAATAGTCTCAAGTTAATCAATTGTTAATTATGTTAGTTTTTTATTATGTGACATGTAATGTTGCCCGTGGCGTGATGTGTGACTGACATATTATACAACTAAAATAAAAAAATGTAAATATAACTCATAATTTTTTGCGCTTATTTGTATTTAAGTTATTCAACGTGGGATAATTTAAGAAAATGATCTTTTACAAAAAAGAATTAAGTAATATATTAATATTTTTACTTCACGAGTCGCGTTATAAAAAAAACTAATGTAGTTAACGAACGATTAGAGTAGGATTGTTATTAAATGAAAAGTTGAGATCAATACTGGTTAAATTATTAGTTGTAATTAATATTGATCAATAATAGTTTGGATTAATATCATTTTTTTAAAAACTTACTTCCATTTATATAAAACTTAACTTTTTTTACTAACTTTTAACTTTTTTGTATAATGTTATTTATTTATATATATTTCCCACCACTAAATAAAATATTTTTATATTTTTAATTCGGGTATAGTCTTGCTATATATATACTAGGTTAAAACCCATGTATTACATGAGTGAAACAAAAAAAATATATTAAGATATTAGTTTTGTGAATATTTTATCTTTTAGATGTTATTATCTATTGGTAAAATGAAAATATAATGAATAATTAAAATTTATAACACCTAATAAATTAAAAATTATTACTCTATAGTTAATATTTATTAATAAATTATTAAAATAACTACATTTATATTTTAAATGTTTAATAGTTTAATTTACTTATTTACAATAATTATCATATAATATGAAAGAGACAAGAAACACAAATATAAATATATATATATATATATATTTTTAATATTTTTTAGTTAAAAGAAAAGTTAATTTAATTGTTTTTAAAATTTTCGTTTTTATTATGAGAGAGTCGAAAAAATGATTTTTTATATACTATAATGATAACACGTGTCATTTGATATGCTAAGATGATAACACGTGTCTTCAGAATATATTTTTTTATTATAGGTTATAGATATATTAATTT